>VZTM01013224.1:132158-157059 GCA_013400555.1 Jacana jacana
ACCCCCCCGCCCCCAAGCATCATGCTTCGTGTAATGTCATGCCAAAGACCGCGCTCATGATGGGGAGGCAATAAATCCATCTCCTGTGGTAAAAGCGGAAAACCATGTCTCCTGAGGTGCTCCAGAAGGAGAGGGCAGGTACTGCGAAGGGCTGGCATCACGCAGCTCATACAGGGCAGGGCTGCTGGTGCAATCCTGCCAGCCTGGCATGCCCCCTAATCTAAAGCTTACTGGGGTGACACCACCCCCCAGGTGGGTGGGCTGCCGTCCCCCCAGGGCCTCTTTGGCCGCCTGCCCACCCTGCCCTGCCCTGCCCTGGCAGCGTGGAGGACCATGGGACTGCAAGATGCTGGAGTGGACCCCAAGAGCCAGTCAAGGGAAGGTTCCCTTTGCTTCAGAGGTGGGCTCTGTAATGGGTCAGTATGTACTGGAGCAACTCTGAAGCCATTTTGGGAGCAGATGCAGATGTCCTTGTTCCAGGAGAGAGTCACAAGAGAGTCACTCATTCAAGGGCTGCGCTCCCTCTTCCCAGCCCCGTGGATGTCGCATTCACATCTCTTCCATGAGGAGTGAAGAGCACCTCTCCTGCCTTTCTTGGCATAGCTCCTGTCCCAATGGACAGGCTGGGAGGGATTACATCTCATCAGTCCTGGCGGGGAACGCGGGAAGGGATGAGAGCCTCTCTCAACACCTTGTTTTGTGTGGGCCTATTGTGGGCTTGGTTTCTTCAGCTGGAGAAGGAGAATGAAGCTGAGTCTCCTGGCCCCTCAGCAAGCCCCCTAACCACAACACTTTTCTGGCAAAGAAGACAGAATTACTGCTTTCTCAAGCTTTTTGGTTTTTTTTTTTTGTTTTTTTTTTTTTTTTTTTTCTTTTACTAATAGGTCCAGCATTTTCCTTCAAAGAAAAAGTAGCCCTGCTGAGAGGTGGGAATTGCAACACATCTCTGTCCTCAGCTATTGTATTGGCTAATAATAACAAAGCTTTCCTTCCTCCAGTTTGGGCAGCATCCCACCTGCAGCGTGGGCTGCCTGGATGCTGATGTGTCCCACATAGGAAGTGCAGGCGGGGTTGTCCCTTCTCCTGTGACAGCCAGGTGTCTGGGAACTTGATGTTGGGCCACACAACTTTTAGGTGCTTGCATCATTTGTGAGGAAAGGTTCCGGTCAGTGCACCTGGCTGCCTCTCTGTGTCTTAGATGTCCTTGGAAAACTACTTCAGTAGAGCAGTGGGTGAAGCGGCTGGGACACTCACCTGCACCAGTAGCTCGGTGATGCTTTAAACACCAGGGAACTTCCCTGAGAACAGAGACTGTCAGCGGCCTAGGTCACTCTTGTTTTCTTTGTGCCTGGGACAGTTCCTCACAGTGTCATAGAAGTTCAAGTGCCAACAGGTCATGAGTGGCCAATGTGACAGGCTGAGGAGCACCCCTGTGCCAGAGACATCATCTCCATTGGAGATGCTGCAGCACCCTGCAGCCTGCATCCGTTTCCCCTCCGAGGGGCCATGCTCACACCATTGCTGGAAGAAAACAGCCCCAGGAGCTGCTGTTCAGCTGTATTTTTCCCAGCTGTGTGTTTTGCTGGTGCATCCTATGCTTTGTGGAAAGTATCCTAGAAAGTAGCACTGCATTTCTTAGCCCAGTGCCACATAAATGTCAAGTAATTTGTGTGCAAGCCTGTGTAAAGCTGTTCTACCCATTTCAAGACACTTGAGTCTTTATGTTCAATACGGAGCGGGCTTGACTCAATTCTCGACTCTCTCTTTCCCTCCTGCTGCCCATATGCGTGTGGATACTGCCTGAGTACCACCTTCCCTCACTCACAGATCCCAAGCATCAAGTCAACTTTGGGTAGGAGTGGAGGGCAAAGCAATTTAAGGGATCATTTATTTTCTGACTTACACCTCCATAAATCCAGCGCGATTCCAGGGGGATCAACCTGTACCAGCACCGGCACATTTGTTCTTAGTTTGAGTACAGAAATGTTTGCCATAGTTGTTATTAAATGATGCCTTTACATATTCCAGGCCTATTTTTAAAACAAAGGCAATGAAGTTAGGGCATCCAGTTCTATATATGGACACTCCAAATGGCACTGAAATGTCTCGTGCATGTGTTTGGCTGAGTGTTGATTCGGGTGTCCAAATATGGACCTTAACATGGGATATCTCACTTGGATAAGCATCCTTGTAAATTTGGCTTGCAGCACTTATTTGAACAAAGCAAATTTATTTCCATCATTTAGCAGGGAAAAAGCATGAAACGTTGTCTTTTCAAGGGACCTTCTTATTCATGGAATTGGGCCACTCAAATACTGACGTGTGTGGTAGTTCTGAAAAAAATAAAGCCCTCAAAATCATCTAAGACAACACAGGAGGAAATGAATGCGGAGTGTTTGCGGCACGCAGACCCCCTCTTATCGCAAGGGCAAGATTCTTGTTGACAGCAAGAATTCAGTGCCAGCAGAAGGACCCATGTAGCTTGATCACAGCAAACTCCCCCTCTGCCCCAGCAGTGCCAAGGGATGCATGCAGGGCCGGCTGCTTAGAGACCGCAGGCAAAGCCGCCCCTTCTCTGCTCTTGAAGACAGTCTCTGCATCTCAAAACTGTACGTGTGCAAGGGCTGGAGCGATTGCTGTTGCACACAGGAACCTTCCCCTGTATCTCCCAGTGCATCAGGATTTTCTTTGTCTGGCTCCCTGATGGCGAGTTCTCCAGGAAAGAGCTTGGCTTGACTGTTAGGTCTTAGTGCGTCATAAATAATGTCAGCAGCAAGCGAGCACCGTTCTGCAAGCCTTTGCTGCGTTCCTCTTAATTGCGAAGGACCTTTCACATCCTTTGTGTAATTTCATTCATTTTGTTGGCATCGTACAAGGGGTGGATTTGGCCTCAAAAATAAAGCAGGTTTCTTTTGCATAATGTATCATACCATTTGGTCTACATTTTGCTGAAGGTTTATGTGTACTCGGAGATTTCTCCCCAGATATGCAGCTGGAGATATTTTTAAAATTGCAAACAATGAACTGATTCAACTGTCCAAAGCTGTTGCTCAGATTCCAAATTTTGGGGTAAGTTGTTAAGAAAGTGTAAGGTGGGCAAATTTTCAGGAAAGCAAAGGTAAGCTAGTGATCACTGGAAATGCGCGAAGCCAGCTCCAGCCTAGATGGCTTTCCCCACCTCTGCTCTCCTGATGATTTTTGACAAGCCGATTCCATTTCTGGAAAAAGCAGTTCACGAGAGAAGAAAGATTTCTCTAAAGAGTCTGTTGTTTTTCAGAAGAGTGAAAATGTGTGCTAACAATTCTGGACCACTGACAAAAGCAAAATCAATACACACGGCCTTCATTTTACAGCCAAGTTCAGATGAATAAATAGATATGCAGCAAGCTGTTTACTAGGGAGACAAGCTTTGCTCTACGTGCCCTTCCAAACAGGCACGCTTATGCTGTTGTTGTTTGCCTTACATGGCTGGTTAATGAAATCAGTCAAATAGAGAGAGCTCACTGGACATTTCAAACCCTCCATGAGCAGCGCTGGTTCTGCTGGCCAAGAGCCGGGAAGGAAACTCTATTGCACGAGATAGCTCAGGGCCTGCAAATCCGTTGCTGTTGCAATTTTGGGGGCATTTGGGAGGAGTTTTGTACTTTTGGAGGACCTAGGCTTGATTGCCAGGAGGGGAGGTTCATGCATAGAAAAACCACATCCTTCCAAAGGGCAGGCAGGACACACTGGGTACGCAGCCCCAAATGCAGCACGAGCAAACTGCGCTTGCACGGATCCCCTTGAAACGAGTGGAACTGCAGCCAGTGTGCATCCATCGGGGCTCTTCTCTAAGATCAGGACCTACCTCTGCACTGTGCTGACCACGGGTTGGTTTCCCCACCACCCCCACCCCCACACACCTTGCACACTGCAGAAACTGAGACGTGATGAGGGAGGAGCAAAAATGGGAGGTAGATAGAGCCTCCAAGAAGGCTTACACACTCTTTTGTTGAGACTTCACACTGAGTTTTGTTTGATCTGTGACCAGGCAGGTAGAGGAATGAATAACCACATGCACAAAAAGGAAAAAAAATAATAGTAATAATGAAACAACAGCACATTTAAGTGCATTTTTTTTTTCTTGGAGATTTATTTTGTTTTAATAAATCTGATACCAGTCAGGGAGAGAGAAAAGCGTTGCAAGCCCAAAAGGAAAGCAGAGCACACTGAGGGGGCTGCAGATTCTTGCTCTCTTGAAGATTTCATCATTATCTCCTTGAGCTCTCTCCCTAGACTCGGGAGTTGTTGGATTTCTCCCTCTTTTTTATTTTTTTTTTTTGTTGGGTTTTTGTTTTGTTTTTTTGTTTATTTTTTTAAAAAGCGAGCTTACTCGCCCGGTGTGTTTTCCAAGCTTTCACAGCTCTAATAAATAAGGAGCACCTGTAAAACAGTAGCTTGACTTAAGTGAATCTGTACAAAGGAAAATATAGAAATACAGTATATACATAGTGCTCATAGTGCACCATCACTACAAGGCTCTGGCTGAACTGACTCTGCTACCCTGCTCCCAACACCGCTGAGACAGTCAGAGACACTGCTCCTGCCAACTGCTCCTCACTCCCCCGCAGCAGCCTTATAGAAAAGGTGTACTCTGAACCCTCGAGAGTGAACAATTGCTTTATTCGAGTTAGTAAACAGTTACACTGAATCACAAGGTGATCTGATTATTTTTTTAAAGGTTTTTTTTTGTTTTGTTTTTGATTTTTTTTTTGGTGGGGTTTTTGTGGGGGTTTTTATGGTTTTTTTTTCTTTTTTTTTTCTTTTTTGTATTTGTCAGAATGGGATACTCCACGACTCTCTTACCAATTCAGTGCCAGTATAACATGCTCTAGTGTACTTTTGGACTCTTGGCTACAACTGTACAAGTGCACACAAGTAAATTCTACCCTGTTATCCTCCACCCACTGATTGAGGATCGAATTGCACATTTCTCTTAACCATGACAGGAGAAAGCAAACAGTGAAACAGAATCATGGGGGATCTTTCTCACTTTACCCTTGTTTTCATTGGTTTGTCCATACCATTCTAATTATCATGAAAGGGCTATGCATATGGAGAGATTGTCTCACTGCCTTCCTGGATCACTGAAAACCATCAGGGTTGAAATTTCATCCAAGTCTTTCGTGACGCCCAGCAAATATTCCCCTCAGATTATTTTACACCTTGAGGGAATTTTGGTCTTTAGTTCAACACTCTTGCTCTGTTCCCAAATGGGGCGCTATTTAGGGGAATTTAAAGAGAAAGCTGAGAAGAATAAACATTTACTGAGTTCTCTTGGCATTCAGTCTCTGAAAAACCACAGTATAAACTATTCATGCTGCTTCTTACATCTGTCAAATCAAAAATTAAAAGCCATAAAAGTGTAACACTGAAAATATGGCATTAGAAAGGATAAAGGTGGCCTTTGTAAAAATAACAAGGAAAGTATATTAGCCAATAAAATATTCTAACTCTTCATTTAAAAGTGCATCATGGGTAGGACAGAGATGATTCTGAAGCGTTGCTACTCCAGTATTACCCCTTTCCCCCATCAAAACTTGAATAGGTCCAAAACCATATAATGCAAATCACGATTCTTAGTGTAGCAGCAAAACCACAGCAGTTTTTCAAAGGAAAAAAAAAAACTAAAAAAAAAACCCAAACAAATCCGTATCATTGTCCAGTCTCAAATATCTGAACTTTGAAGTCAGAGAGGGAAAAGTACCTATGTTGGTCCGTGTGGTTTTTGAAATCAGGGTGAAAAATCACCCCCCAGCAAGAAACCAAGAGGAAAAAAAGCGTTCCTTGGAGGAGAAGAGGGGTGGTCGCAGGAATGCTGAGCACACTGTGTGGGTCCATGATGCGCTGTCTTCTGGGTCAAAGGCACCCGTGGGACTGAGGCTTCCTCGGAGGGGCTTCGTGACGGGAAGCTGCTTTCTTTGCTGGACTTTCAGCCCGAGGGGGTGGTGAGCGGACCAGCTGGTGTCATTCAGTGGAGTGACGTGGTTTGCTCTGCTCCCTTTCTCCATGCAAGGTACCCTGTCAGCGAGTGTTCCTGCAAAGCAGACAAGGAGAAGTGGTGAGGGTGAGTGGTGGGAGACTCATTGCAGGTGGGCTGGGCATCCCATCATCTCACACGGCATGCAGCCTCACGCTGGGCAAGCGGCCGGGCTGAGACACAAGCCCACCGCTTCAGCCTCGGCTGCCCCTCGTGCTGCAAGGGCTGTCAGTACTTGCAGCCTCCCAGGTTGCTGGAAAGGAAGATGGAGGAATTCCTGTGTCAGAAAGCTGGAAAGTGATATAATAATAGTTCATTCTCTGGGTTTCATAGAGCACCTTTCATCCTACAAGAGCATGGCTGAATAATGATACTTTGCAATTATACAGTACCCTTCACTCCTTGATCTCAGTGCGCTTTACAGAGCTGGGATGGACTGCCCCCTGCATGGCACCGGTGGGAAAGTGGAGTCAGAGAAGGAGAGGCACTTGGAGCAGGATCCTCCAGCACCTGGGACAGGACAGGACAGGACAGGACAGGACAGGATTGGATTGGATAGGATAGGGAACACCACACATGCCAGGGCTGCCCAGAGACACCTCACTGCACAGGCTGGTGTGCAACTCCACAGCGCTGACTGCTCTCACGGAGGAACTGGAACGGTACTGGGAGACAGCTCCCTTCTCATGTAAATGCACATCTCCCACCGACACAGGTAACTCTGTAGGTACTATCCATGTTATGCATGCAAACTGAAGATGCCCCTCTTGGCCTTCCCCAAATCCACAGTCATACAGAGGCGAGATGTATGCTCAACACAGCAAAACTGAGTTGCAATGAGGGAGGTCGGGCTAGAGTTCCTCACAACCTCCTTGGTTGCCTCTTGGTGCCTCCTCCCACTTGTAGCACTACAACAGCAGCTGCAGAAGCACAGGGTTGCCACCAGCAGAGCACGGTGACTGACAGCACCTCGCACGGTGACTGACAGCACCTCGCATGACAAACAGAATTCAATTAAAGGAATTTTAAGACCCAAAGCAGAACTAGGCATGACTCTCACTGAGGCAAACTGCTACTAACATCTGATATTTTTAGCACTGAATGCATATGTTTCCACGGACCATGTGATAAAGGGGAACAAACACCTCAAGATTTTGCTAGAGCAGATCACAGTATTAGACAAATAATTTATTTATCCAGTTGTTCCCTTTCTCCCTCCTGGTCCTTATTTCCAGGTCCATTTTTTTTCCTGTTATCTGACCAGATGTATCTTTTTTTAATATTTTTTTTTCTTTTCTCATCTTTTAGGACACAAAAGGGATGCATCCCACAGGACTTATTCAGACAACCTCCTTCTGAAGCCCACTGGGGCTTTGACCAGGTGAACAATACTGGAGCAAACACAGCTTTATTGATTTGAGGCTTTCAGAAAGGTGATAGCTCCTCTAAAGTAAGGAGAGCTTTGCCAGTAGTGAGGGCCAAGGTCACAAAAATCTTTGGAATCATGGTTTTGAAAACAAAAATTACCTTCTCATCAGTATAATGCAACTAACACCACCACAGCGGTTATAAGCTCCTGATGTCTGAATTTATCTAGGAGTTACTGGGTGATACACTATGGCCTCAGGTGTTTTTGCTTCCTTTGTCAGTTGACCCTGTAGGCTGCTTAGCAGGGATTGTCCTCTTTCTCTACACAATGTGCTTTGGACTCTGTCTCCTTGGATGGGATTTGCTGTCCCCTAAAGATTCAGATTGAAACTCTGAAGTACTCATTGGCCTTAATTTTGGTGCAGGGTCACATTTTCCTTCTCAGTCTGCTTCATGATCTGCCCTTCACACTGGTTCTGCAATCCCTTTTTTCACTGTGCTCGTATCCCCTGCCAAGCCTCCACTCTTCTCAAAGCAGAGACTGGAAGGCACATGGAGTATGCTGACCAGCATGAACTCCAGAGCACGGAGACCATTATATCTAGGTTAAGGAGTAACATTTGGGCTTTAGGGCAATGTGCCCAGCAGGATGAGTCGCTTTGTGTGTACAGAGAGCTGTGGACAAGAACTAGGCTGAGAACTGGGATGCATCCGCCTACTAAGTACTCCTCATAAAGTACAAGACTGCTTTCTGTCACTGTTTGGCTTGAAATCTTGCTCTGAGATTAACTAAGAAAGGAAACAGAGAAAATAAAATTTGTAATGTCTGCATGAAACCTCACTCTGCACTTCAGGTATTTTTCCTGCAACCTCTCTTTCCATACAGAAACAGATTTCCACCCCTCACTAATCAGTCTCAAATGTCATGGCATAGACTGATAAGTGGTTTGGGAGGGAGGGTGTAAAGAAGTTCACTAGCTCCTGATGCTTTCTGCCTGGAGCAGTCAGATAGCTTTGTAATTCCTGTCTATTTTCCCCTATTGCAGGTAGGCTCCATAACAGACTGTACAGATTGGAGAGAAGGACCTTCCCTGTTGATTGGCTCATACGACAGTCATTGCGTTTGATGAATGCCTCTTTGTAGTGATCAAGTGACGGAATAAAAATCCATATCAGGCATAGCATGCAAAGTTTTATGAAGAAATGAGAACACACTAGTCATCGCCACTTCACAGTTAGATGTTACACACCCCGTGCCAACACCAGCATGCATGACCAGTGCAACAAAGTCAGCTATTTATATCTCCCCCCAAAAAAACAGATTACTTCTTAGGAGAGCAACATATGATCTTCACCCCAGCTGAACTTGCCCTCAACACACATCAAATTTTGCTGATCAGGGAGAAAAATTACATCAGCCGCAAAAGAAGAATTTTCGAAAGCATAAAGTCACAGAGTTGAGTTTATGTGAGTTGCATTGAGGTGAGCACACTGCGTTTTGCCTGCTGTCCAAAGTTCAGCAGGGCTGGGCTGAGCTGATGCTGGGATGGAAGACCCCTTAGAAGTTAGAGATGGACAGTAGTTCCAACCCCAAGAGGCGTTGGAAAAAGACGACAGAAAGAGAACAAGTGGGAAGGCACAATCCTGCCCTATTGCTCAGGGGGAGCAAAAGGAGAATCACTCAAGTGTCAACTGGATGATGACCCAGCTCAAGCAGGTAACTTGGAGATTCACCTGCATGGGCTCAGATGCTCCTCTGAACTGAGAACTGCACTGATGCCCTCTGTGGCTGTCAGTTGTAACCTGAGCAATAGGCAGCTACGAATCAGGCTGCACCAATGTAGAGTTTCCTCTTTGGTGTTTATGCCCTGACACGTGAGGATTTAAATCCTTGCTCAGAACAACACATAGATCCTGGCAGGAGAGCTTGGCAGTGGGGCAAGGCCTCCCCAGCGAGCTTCCTTCCTCCCTTTCCAGCCAAGGACCTAGCCAGCTCTCCCCAAGTGCTGCTGCAGACCTACAGCCCTTCATCTTGTGCAGCCCTTGGGACTGCTGCAGTAGGAAGCCTTGCCCTGCTTGGTTGAGCCAATTGCTAGAAATGCTCCTTGCTCCACTCCCCTTCCATGCTGAGGAGCTGGGCAGCTCAGCTGTGGAGGCAATTTCTTCTCCTGCTCCCTCATACCCAAGCACCAGTCCCCGTGTGCCTGGTCCCAGAACTGCCCCAGGAGCCAAATGTTGCCATGCTGGTGGCATGTTCCTGCTGGCAGTGACAGCCACCAAAAATAGCTGCTTCTACCAATTGCCCACCCTGATCATGGCCTACCTCCTCAGAGGGGACATGTCATTCACATGGCTTTGGACACATGAATGCCTGCAAACACACAGAGTTTTTTCCATGGTTGCTTCCCCCTCGTTCTGTGCTCTACTGAACATTTCTGTCTCCAGATTCACATCTTATTGTTCAGAAAAAAATTAGAGGCTGGGTGGGGAGGGCTGAGGCAACCGTTGATGTGGGCTGGCATGGCAGAGTTTCCATCGTTTAGCACAGCACTTAATTCACCCGGACAATGAATGCTGATGTGCTAAAAGAGGCCTAGTTCATCTGGGACATGCATGGCCCTGCAGTAAAGGCACTACAATTATTTTCTCAGGGAAACTGTTCTGAACATAAACCACAAGAGTGCAGCTAAAGTCAGCATGGGAGCAAACTCAGCCCTGGAAACACTCTGGCATCATCTGTTACTTGTAATAGTTCTGTAATTTATTTTAATTTATTTTTTTTTTTAGCAATTCTTGAAGCAGTTCAAGCTTCTTCATTAAAACCTTCCCCTTTGAATACTTGATGATCAATCTTTCCATGAGCTAACTGAAGGGATGCCACATTGCAACAGTCAAGGGAGGCCTTCAGCATGAATGGGATAACAAGCAGGGTCCTTAAGCACCCACCTTTCATTTTGAAGGTGATGTTTTCCTTCTGCTCTGGTCTTGTGAGCTATGGATCTTTCTCAGCTTTGGGTCATATATGCAACACAGACTCTCCCCCCTACTGAAACCTGAGCTGTAATCTGAGCAGACATTGTGACTTCAAGGAACACACTGGGGAACAGGCTTGGGATTTGCCCTCCTTTTACGCTGAGGCAGAAGAAGTGGTAGGAACAGCTTAGTCATCCCCCATTCTGTGACTGAATTGTTGAAGGGATGCACCAGAGGCCGTGCTTGCAACTGCATCCAGCTGCCTTGTCACTGGGGATGGACCTTGAGAGAGAAACATGAACTGGAAAGCAGAAGGTCTGTTTTGTGCTGCTTCCCTGCATCTATTCCTAGAAAAGCCTTTGGGAAAATTTCACCAGTTTACATCTACTTTCGGCTCCTTGCTGGTATGTTTAATACTGTATCTCTCTAAAGTCACTCAATTTATGTAAAACTGAACCATGAACCTACCTAGTGAAGTTAGGAACAGGGATGTATGTCACCATGCCCCTGTTATGTAGCAAGGAAAATGGTAGAAATATAATTCCAGACTCTCCTTCATGGTCCTCCTTGGCCCAAGGGAAAATCACCTCTTACAAAGAGGGAGCAAAGGAGTCATCACTGTGGAAGAGACCCCAAGGGTCACCAAAAAGATGTGGGGTCCATGCTCCTATGTTTACCAGGCAGCCATTTCACTGAAGAGAAACAAGGCAGAAATGAAGCCCTCTCTACCTCTTTCAGAATCAGTGGCAATTGTTCAAAACCCAACTATGTAGCAGCAGTCTGCTCTTGCCTGCTTTGATCCATCAGGCTCCATGGCAGGGATACAGCATAAGGCAAAGGGAAAAGTAATTTCTTCCCTCCAATATATATATCCTTAAAGACAGTGTTCCCCTCAAAACAAGAGTACAGCCTTGGTTGAGGTAAGCATGCAGCTCTTTATAGCCACAGTATTCTCTAAATTCAGCAGAGAGCAGTTACATACTTAGGGACAATGGCCTGGGCTGCTGTAAATCCTCCCCTGTACCACAAAGCAGCGACACAACTTGACCGTGCAGCTTGCTTTGCACAGACAGCACCTCCTCACCCCTTCAAGTCTGGATTCTCCTGGGCACAACAGCTGCCACCAAGAATTCATGCTGCACCATTTTAAATTTCCGTTTCCTCATGTCCCTATCACTGTCAAACTTTTCATGAAAGCAGGTCCCCACCAAATGGCACTGCTTTGTGCTTTCCTCTTCTTGTGGTACAGGAGAGGAGAGGCAGAGGCTCATGAACTTTAATCCAGGGCAAGCAGTGTCCCTGTTCTCCTTCCCATGCCCAGGGGTGCTCCAGAGCAGGCACTGTATTAGGTACTCTGAAACACATCTGGGAAGAGCCTCCCTATCCACTAGTCATGGAGGGAGGCAGAAAAGATCTGTCTTGGTAGGCCAAGATAAATATTTGGCTTCATTCCCTATATTTTAGCATCAGTGCTCCTGTCAGGTTTCTCTGGCATTGTCATCTTTCCTTCCCTGGCTATACCACTTTCTGCTTTTCAAAGTAGCGACCCTCCCAGATCCTCTCTAAATATTCTCCTCATAAAAGTTTTCACTATTTCAAAGAAGTTCCTCCTTTGGTTTAACATTTTATAGAAGAGTTGCTCAGCAGGCTCATGAAACCCTCCTCCACTTTCAATCTGAAGACAAAGATAATGTCAACCAGGTACTTCTGCCCAGCCTCATGGCACCACCTTTCTCCTATCTTTCTCTCACAGGGGGTCTCTGGTTTACCTTTTGGGGCATTTCGAGGTATGCAGGCAAGTCATGCAGAGAGGAAAATGCCACCATGGCTCTGGACTTACAATCTTGTCTCAGCTGTATCATCCACTGCCTCTGCCCCTGTGGCACCGCACAGAGCCTGCCTGGGCTAGATCCTGCTTTACAGTGGGGTAACCAGGTATGTCTCCACAACAGCAAGGCAGCCCATTGCCCCCCCGTTAGTGCAGCACCAGGATAGTTGGCAGACCTGTAAATAGTTTGCTTTGCCTTACCGGTGTTTCATCTGCAGAAGTGGCAGAAGATGATTTTTCATTTTAAAAGGAACAGCCAAATTTTCAATTAATTTTCCCATTCTGCATGGAGACAAAGCTGAAACTTTGCAAGGATCTTTTTGCAAAAACAAACAAACAAAAAAACCCACGCCATAAAAGCTAAACAGAAGGAAAACCAAATCCAGTCAGTTTTTACTCTTCTTTTCTGAAAACAGGCAACCACTGTGATGTGATAACCCTTCTCTAAGCCTCCAATTTTGTCTGAATCAGAAAAGAAACTTCAACTTGAATTTCAGCAGCCTTCTGTGGGCCCAAACCACTAGGCTTTTGGCTATTCTGAGGCTCTTCTCAATTTCCTTATCCAAACTGAGCTCTCTGGTAAAACCCGCTAATTGGCCAGAAAAAGGCAGATCAATTGTGGATAGCAGTGTGGAGGAAAACAAATGATGAGGATGGAGGTCCTGCTGAGCAACAGCCTGTAGCTCCCTGTGACAGTCCTCCTGCTCACTTGGGTTACACCTAGGTCTGGCTTTTTCATATGAAATGCTATTGTGGGCCACAAAATAATAGCAATAACAACAACAATGATATTAACAGTAATAGTATTTTTTTTTTTTGCAGAAGCAGCATTGAATCTTTTAAGTGAAAAGTTTCAGTATCCCATATCAGGAAGCAATCAACATTTTCTCATTTTCTCATGGACAACCCCTCAATCTGTAACCATCCAGGGCTGCATGCCTGGCACTGTCCCCACGGGGTTTCTCCCTGGTTTTCACAACCCCTCCTGGTTTGTTTCAATCTATGCAAGAGCAAATGCAGACTCATCCAAAGGCTAGGAGCCATGCTCAGGTGGCCCAAAATTATTCTGGGTGGGAAGGAAGAGGGAAAACCCACCCAGAACACACAAGCAGCAAGAAGGTGAGGCCTGGCATAGACTTCAGTGCAGTGCCAGGCACCTTAGGACATTTCCCTTATCCTCAGCACTGCTGGTGATGGAGTGACCTGCATTAGACCCAACCATTGTTTTAGATTTTCTCTAGTTCCCACCTCCCCTACTCACCCAAAGGAAAGAACACCATTTTTACCACCAAGATAATTGGTCTGGCAATAATTGGCAAAGTGCTTCAAATAAAACAGAACTAGCATTTTAATTGTACTTTGAAAGGCAGGAAATTCTCAGTGACCTCACCATGTATCTTTTCTTTTATACTAACATTCAAGCATCTCTCAGTTGGAGAATTCCTGTGGGGAAGGGGGTTTCCCTGCTTTTGGATGAGCAACTTGGAAGGGGCAGCACAAGTGGTTGATGAAAGCTTATAAATATTTGGAGCATAAGCAGGCAACACCACGTTTTACATTTAACCACGTGGGCTCCAAATAAATAGCTGAAAATTGCTCTAACCATAGGTTTCAATATCAATCGGCCAATGATGGGATGCAGATCTTTCCATAGAGGTCGGAACTCAGTAGTTATTTCGCTCTGCACTACCCAATCCCTAAAAAAACCCTCTATTTTTTAAATTTATTTCATTTTTCTTTTTGGAACTGTGTGCTTCCGTAGAAGATGATTACATTACAAAGCCTGAGAGTCCGAAATCAGGAGAGGAAGATGGAACACAGCAAAGGGTGGGGGTGTACTCTCCACAAACGCAGTTCAGCCTCCTCGCCTCTAGATAATTTGTTATTGTAGGTTGGCTCGAATTTAAGACAGTAATGCTTCAGAAACACTTGGAAAAGCAAGCCAGCTGCGGGGAGGATATCATTACAAATTGAGACACATGTTGTACAGGAATACCATTCTTTTCAAATACCAAAATTGTGTCTGGGGAAGTAAAGCCGTGCAAATGAGTCAGAGGAAGGACCTCGGTCTATAACGTGCCGAGGGCCTTCAACTTGCATTAAAAGCACCGAGCGCTGAGGGCACGCAGTACTGAGCAGGATCAAGCCCAGGTATTTAATTAGCTCTAATTTTCATGGGAGAAGTAAATGTTGAAAAGTTGAGAGTTCTGCAAAATGTCAGGGGTTACTTCGATTCACGGCTCTCATGAGATGATCATGCACGCTTCCAAACGCAGCCTCTGCTCCTGGGACTGACATGTAGCTCATTATCAAAATAGTGTAAATGAGGTAATGATTAGTAGACCTCAGCCACGAAGCCTGGACTAATGGAGGCACCCAAGAATGTGCTTAACTTGCCTGTTTTGCACTATGAGACCTAAAAATAGATGGGGAGAGACTCAGCAGGTAATCTGGAAACAAAAAGTACCTCAGAAAGGCTTGCCTGTCGCCGTTTGATTTCCTCCTGATTTCTTGCTCAAATAGCTTTGCTTCTGCTTTGCTCAAAACTCCCACTGCTTTTCTAACACGATTTTAATTTTCTCTTAAAATCTATTGCTCACTGCTTGATTGTGTCCAACTTTTTCACAATCACAGTCCTCAAAAGTGTTTTGCTTCTGTCTGACCCACTTTCAGGTATTGCTCCTAACACTGAAAAATATTTCATAAGCTCCTCACAGAAGTTCAGAGCTCGCTGTTCTGCACTGAAGTTGGCCGTGGTTGTTTGAGGATCAAGCTTCACATAGGCTACGAGGTGCTTAGCTCCTTATCAGATTTCAGTGGCAATCAGACACATACTGTCCAAGATCTCAGCCTCTGAATGCAAAGGCAGTTGTTGTCCCAGATGATGTTTTTACAAGGGTGCCTGTCTGTTTTACAATGATCTTTGTTGTCAGGGACTCTGTTTGTACTTTCTTCCCCATAAACTTTCCCTGCACCACTAATTACGGTAACTCAACACAAGAACAGGCTATGGAGGGCTAGAGTCTCCCCCTATGCCTTTTTATACTTACTTTTGAATGCAGCCAAATCTGCTTTGCAACAACTTAAATAAGAGGAGCATCAGGCCTTATATGTATGAAAGTGCCTGGGCAGTCTTTAAAGCTTGGCAAAGAATGATAAGTAAGTCGTTCCAATATGAATGTGGGCTGTACCAGTTTAGGGAAAAGCACAGATTAGATGCTTATTTCAATTAAAAGAATTTTCAATTCACGAGACAAATAAAACTAATAAGGGCAAGTAAGCACCAAAATGATCTCTGAAGTTGGTGGTCTCAGGTTCTGGGAGCTGTTTGGTAGCCTCCAGCCTCCAGGAGTCGCAGGCTCTGCAGATTTCTGTGGGTCTGTCAATTAAGCTATGGCATTTTTTGCTGGCTGGAGTTCTGGCCACGTGTTCTGTTTGCCAACAGCCCTCAATGCTCCCTACCTTTGCAAATCAAACCAGGTGTAGTTATTTTCTCAGTTGGGTTCAAGAATCAGATTTCGGATTTGAAACATATGCCTTAGGGGGTTTTATAGAAAAGCAAGAGAAGCTCATCAGAAACCAGCACTTGTTCCTTTGATTCGAAGAGCATGCAGGGATCTGCAGCAGCGTACCACGAGGCTGCTATTTACTGCCACTGAGACGGAAGTTAGTGCTCCCACACCCCGGCAGCAAGATGTGGGAGCTGAAAGCTACTCTGGAAGTATGTCATTTTATACTTCACCATTTGGAGAAGCACTTTTTTTTTTCTTTTTTTTTTTTTTTTCCTGGGAAATCCTTTTTCTGATTTAATATATCTGAGAAGCTACACAGGCAATTTGGAAACGTAAGATCACACTGCTAGAGCCAGGCAGCTCTCAAGGGCAAAGCTTCAGTTCTGAGCAAATGTGTTTAAGATTTTGTGGTGTTAACAGTCTCTCCTCTCCTCCTTCGGATAAATGGAAAATGTCTGTAGGCTCATAAGAAGCCAGGTGAAGGAAAGCTTCTGAATCAGGAGAGTAGGTGTTAAGTGTACGAGTCCAATTACTCTGCTGATTTAAATTAGTTTAGCACCTGTGGCACTATACTCAGTTAAAATTAACTAAGGCTTTGGCCCATAGCACTGTGTCAATGAAGATGCTTAGCATAAAAATGTGTTTAAATCTATAAAATCTTTCTTCAAGTATACCTTTAAGGTAAAATTCTACCCTGATCAGAGCGAGGAGAGTAGGGTAAGATCCTGGTAGATAGATGCTACACTGACAGGGGAGCAATAAAAACTCTTAAGGCAGAAAGGGAGGTTAATAGTTATGCCCCTTGCCTCAAGAATCCTGCCCAGAGCAGGAAATTTTGTTCTGGACCATTATGGGCAGGGGAGCTCACAGTGGGATACATATTACTTCTGCCCTGAACTGGAGCGTTCTGCATGTTGTATATTTTTATGACTACAATGCATGAACTAGACAGCTGGAGGTTTGGGCCTGTAACTCAGCAGATGCTGACCCCAGGACATATGGGTTGGCTCTGTAGGTGGCCGTACTCCTACTACTTTCATTGCTTCTGGGAGAAATTGTGCTGACACAAGCAGAAAAACTCCCTCCTGCCCCCAACGTACGCACACACACAGAAGCTAGTTGTGAGTTTAGCGTGTGCCACTTAATTTTCTAATTTAGTTTACCATAACTATCATGTTAAATCCAAGTAGACCTTAATGTTTCCATTTATTTGCTTTAGGAAACCTTGACACCAAAACTGCAGGTTTAAAACTGATCCTGCCTGGACATAAAGCATGTAGGCAGGCAACACTAACACTGCTACTTTTAGAAACTCATGTTGTTCAAACTTGAAAAAATAACACTCAACAGAATATTCCTCCTAGCCTCGTTCCTTTATGATAGTAGGATTTTGGCACTGAGACATCTTTTGCCGGTTCTTCAAATTGCATCAAACTAGAACAGCTTGACAGTCCACATCCTGATGGAGAGACTAAACTTTAACATCAAGGATTATGTTGCTGATTAGCACTTCCAATAATCAAGTAATTGGTACATTAAATAATCCAGTTTGGCAACTTGCCTGAAAAGGTCACGCTTGCATTGATTCCTTTTTAGAAAGTCCATGTTGCTATTACATGAATTCAATCTGTCTGTCCAGGACTCTAGCGTAAAAAGGTTTGGCTAATTTCCTTCTTTTCATACAATTTGATGGGAAATAAAAACCAGAAAAAGTTGCACATCAGGGCAATATGTTCAGATTTTCCAATTAGGGTAGGTGTGGAGAAAGAGAGAAAAAGACAATTCTCTGGACTTTTTCTTCTCCAGGCCTAGTTTTCTTCTCCAGCATGGCCAGTGCAATTAATACAAACCTCCAAGGGCCCACATCAACACTACTGTGAGTGCAGCTCCTATCCTCTTTGTATTTTAGTAGAATTTCTATGAGGTTGGGAGTCTCTCACGAGGGATCCTCCCCACAACCAGACTGCTGAAGGAGCAGGGTTTTACCTCCGCCCTTCCCCAGGCCTGGCCAGGAGGAATTCATGGGCATGGTGGAGGTCAGGGCTGTGGCCTCAGGGGCTGCAGCGATGCTCTGCTGCCCCAGCTCGCCCTCTCTGTACAGACACATTAATGGTATGAACTTCAATAAGGCCAAGTGAAAGGTCCTGCACTTGAGCCACAACAACCCCATGCATCGCTACAGGCTTGGGGAAATGGAGCTGGAGAGCTGCCTGGACCTGGGGGTTCTAATTGACAAGCTGCTAAATATGAGCCAGCAGTGTGCCCAGGTGGTCAAGAAGGCCAAGGGCATCCCGGCTTGTATCAGAAATAGTGTGATCAGCAGAAGTAGGGAGGTGATTGTCCCCCTGTACTCAGCACTGGTGAAGCCACACCTTGAGTCCTGTGTCCAGTTCTAGGTACCTCACTCCAAGAGATATACTGAGGTGCTGGAGTGAGTGCAGAAGAGGGCAACAAAGCTGGTGGAGGGCCTGAAGCATAAATTTCATGAAGAGCAGTTGAAGGAGCTGGGACTGTTTAGTTTGAGGAAGAGGAGGCTGAAGGGAGACTGCATCACTCTCTGTATTTGAAAGGACATTGTAGAGAGGTTGGTGCTGGTCTCTTCTCATCGGTAATTATGAACAGAACAAGAGGGAATGGCTTCAAGCTGCAACAGGGTAGGTTTAGGCTGGACATTAGGAAAAAACTCTTCCCAGAAAGAGTGGTCAGGCACTGGGATTAGCTGCCCAAGGAGGTGGTTGTGTCACCATCCCTGCACATGTTTAAGAGTCATTTAGATGTGGTATTTAGGGATATGGTGGAGGGGAGAACTTTGTAGAATAGGGCTGATGGTTGGACTTATGATCCCAAGGGTCTCTTCCAACCTGAATGATTCTATGATTCTATGACACGGGCAGGCGCTGAGCCCATGCAGCCTTCAAACACAGAATGCTGGCAGGTACAAATCTAAGCAGCTATTACCAGCACTAGTGAAAGCAGGGCTCTGCATGAAATCTCACCTCAAATCAATCATCAGAGCTGCATAAATCACTTGTGTGTGCCTTGAGAGACTCAAAACCCACTAGCATTTCACTGAGGTACCCACTGGAATGAGATGGTTATCACGCTGTTTATTTCTGCAAAGTATTTTGGGTATCCTCTTTCCCTTGAAGCACAAGGATCCTGGTGTCATACCTCTTCTGCACAGAGGCTACTTCTTTTAGTGGAGAAAGGAGGGGATGAACATAGACTGACTAATAACCATGACGATGCCATACTATGCTATTGCACAAACCCCAGAGGCACAGCAGACACCTAGGCTGGGCTTTTTAATTTTCGGTCTCTGTGGGGACATCTATTTCTGTGCCAGTCACCCTAAGTTTCCTTCACAGCAGGGAGAAATAGGCACTCCTAGGGCACAATTCGTCCCAGCTGTCTTAGTTGTCGACTTCAGGATGAGCTCAGCTGTCTCTTTGAAGTGCCTGCTTCTCTAGGTTGACTTTAAAGAGAATTTAGACAATTATCTCATGTGTCTTCATTCCAGATGTCTGTATTGGGTCAGATTAATCTTGCCTGGCAACCTGAAAACTTTCCTGTAAGACGACCCTTACACTGAGACAAAGGAATATATAAAACTCTTGGTGAATGGGAAAATGGTTATTCCTGAGGATAACCACAGTGACAGTTATTGACATTTAGATAATACGAAGAGCTGAGGACAATAACTGAGTGATAAAGCATCCTTCTCGTCTTTTCAATGCAGCTTGTTCAGTTTGCCCGCTTTTTCTGTCAAACACTATCTGTGAAGTGGTGTCATGTATAATCGCGTCAACAGGCAAAAATACACAATTCAGCAAAGCCAGAACTCTCTTGGAGTTTTAAGGCTTTGGCTCTGGACGATGCTAAACTCTCCTTGGGACTGGGACCTTGGACAGGTGGCATTACTGCAGCCTGGATGGTCTGGACAAGCATAAATAGATGGTAAGGACCTGTCTGTCTTTGACTACAATGCCAGCACACAAATGTGCAAGTCTCTTAGCACTGGCTTGAAACAAACCACAGCTATGGGGAGACTGAAAATGTTGGGAAAGGATGGGTTAACCACAGCTCTCCTAGAACTAAATAAAAGGGATACAGTCAAACAGTGGCCTTCTCACTAGATAAAATCATGACCCCTAGGTAAAGCATATGTTCATTTATGAACAGAGCATCTCTCAAGCTCCAAAGGTGGCATACTGGGGTTTGCAATAAAGATCTCACTGCTGAAAAGGACAGAGTCTGTCCATACCCCAGGGGTGGGCAGGCCCACTAGCAGGGGCTAGGAGTGTGCAAAGATTTTAAACATTCACTTGACTTCTGAGTTGTTGTATATGTTGGTTATTATTCCAAGAAAGCTATAGCTGTGCTCTGTTCTTGTAAACGTACCTTTCAAATGTGTCAGCGCATGCTGAGAGCAAAGAATAATGGTTCTGTTCTGCTGAAGAAAGTAAATAAATACTGTTTGTGATCAAGGGAAGCAACATTTCCAGCACTGCAGCCAACACAGGGAACGCAACATTAACAAATAAAGCAGGAGTCCTGACTGCAGTATCTCTGATGGTGCAATTAGCCTGCACTGATGGAGCAGGGAGAGGTTGCAATGGCCCAGATTCCACAGCCTGTGCTGCTAACTATGCTTGTAGGTGCCAAGCCCTTCAAGGCAGTATTCGTATTGCACCGCTGCAGTCGCTATTTGTGCTACCAGGGACAGGGATTTACTGGAGGCTACAGAATATTCCACGGATTGTAAGGAAATCTGGCATGTCATCAAGCCACATCCAGCAAACCGTCAGTATTTCACTGCTGAACAGATTTCTTGCAACACCCACCATTTTCCCTTTTCCTGAAAGAAGCTCTCCGCACTTGTGAATCTAAACAAATGCAATTACATTTGTTTCTTGCTCACAGGTTTGAAGCAACAGACATATATTAAGTTAACAGTTTTACAAAGGCGCTGTTTTATCAGAGGGACTCAGTAGGCTGGGAATAGGGAAGGAAGGGTCGGGGGTTTCTGCCTCTAGAGCAATGTCCTTGGACAAAGCACAGTTGTTGGTAGACTTACCCATATCTCTCTGCCTTACTTTGCAGCCCTACCAAGAACCACACACATATAACAACTGCAGGGCTGGGGGAAACCTCAGCTCCCACCTTAGGGTGGGAGACTTTCACCAAAAGCAGATACCTCAGGTAAGAAAGTAAAGCTCGCTGAGATAAGCTAACAGTGGGCAGGTCCCACACAGCAGGCAGTCCCTAGGCACTGGTACCCCAGGAAGGAAAGCTCTGGGAGAGGGAGTTCACTCCCTGTAGACCAGCCCAGCTGAAAGCCAGGGTGCAGTCTGGAGGCAGGCCAGAGTAAGATGGTTGGAGATGACCATTTGGTAAGTCACTTGGATCTGAGCTAGCAGGAAGCAGCTGGGTCTTCCTGCTCTGTGCTATGCTGTAGGGCAATTTCAATCATCATCATGAAGGCTTGAGTTGCTTTGTTACTCAGCTGGAATAAGTAAGCAGATTAATGGCCCAGACCTAAACCATATCCTAGGCAGAAAACCACTGACTTTGACATACACAACACAATAATTTCACAGCCAGCACCATAACGCAATGTTCTGTGAGCAGAAGTGTAATGAGGCTGCTGATGGATGGAGCACTGACAAGTACAGATGCAATACAACACAAAGGACAATAATAAAGCATAGATTCCAATAATTTTCTGAAAGTGCTGATAAACTGGGACCTGTATCTCGTTTCACAAAGGCCACACCCACACAGGTTTGACCTCATACCTGAAAATACTCATTCTACTCACACAGAAGGCAGTAGTGATTACACAAACCTTTACTTATTCTGATTTCGAATTCGGAGACACCTCCTTTTCAATGGTGGCTCCAGATCCTCTGGCCCTGTGCTGAGTATTGGCGTTGAGATAATGCACGGTGCAATAGCAGTCTTTTCTGCTGGTTTTGGCACAGGCTGGATCACGCAACCTGTCTTGGGCAGCATCCGCAAAGCATATGCATGGTCCTCGTCTGCTGGATTGTTAAGGTTCGGGTCCTGTTTGTCTCCCCCAGCAAGGGGCTCTTCCCCGGTCTTCTTGCCAGCATCTCCCTCAAGGTGGCAGTTTGATGCGCAGTTGTTCTCCTTAACAGACTCCAGCTCGCTTACCGCCAGCTCTTCTGGGGGCTGGGACTTTTTCAGCTCCTGGGGCGGCTCTGGGTTCTTGGAACCCTCCGTGCTCTTCGTGCCATTCACAATGACGTTGCACACCGCTGCACCAGCTTCCAGCCCCGGGGTGCCAGAAGGCAAGGAGACAGGACAGCAGTGAGCTCCATCACTGCATGGTAATGTTTTTGAGTCAACTGGGCTGCAGTTGTCCCTGCAGTCACTGCAGTTCCTTTTGTCTGAGCTACCAAAAGCCAGATTTACAACACTGTTAGGTTCACGTTCAACTTTCACCTGGGCATGTAAAGCCCTGTGGATAACATTGTGCAGCCTAGACCGGTGGCCTACTGTTAGGTCTATCACACCGTCCTGTGGACCCTGTAGCACACTGGGGAAACCAAATTTACTGTTCACTGGACTACTAGGTCTGACAGTCAAGTCAACAACTTCATTTTTACTGTGCTCCTGAAGCACTTGAGTTTGATTTAGGGACTGGCCTGAGCAGCTCGGTGATGAGTCAGAGGATTTAGAAGATCCTTGCTTTGACTCTCGAGGGGATGAAGAGCTATTGGTTGGCTTTGCCCCAGGCGTCTCACTGGAGGTACTTGGAATGAAGCTTTCACCGTTGCTGGAGAAGCCG
Source organism: Jacana jacana (assembly GCA_013400555.1). Taxonomy (NCBI): domain Eukaryota; kingdom Metazoa; phylum Chordata; class Aves; order Charadriiformes; family Jacanidae; genus Jacana; species Jacana jacana. The sequence goes on from VZTM01013224.1 coordinate 154,673, forward strand.
TTGGGGGGTTTGGAGTCATTGATGTGAGGGATGGGGATGGGAATGGGGATGGGGACAGGCAAAGGGACAATGACAGGATATGGCACTAGTAGAGTTGGGGGTGGCACCAGCGGGGCAAGGGATGGCAATCCAAAGTTCATCATCTGTGGCATAGGCATAGGACCATTTGGCATCATGCTGACAGGGGGAAAGGGAAGACTGGGCAAAGGAGCTCCAGGAGGGGGAGGTGGCAACAAGCCTGGAGGATTCCCAGGCATGGTAGGTGTTGTTGGGGGATGGATATGAGGGGAAAGCATTGGCCTGTGCATGGGGCTAGAGGTGGGACCCATATTTCTGGGACCACCTGGTGGGGGACCGATTCCAGGAATCATTGGATTTGACAGAGGGCTGTTAGGATTTGAGGCATGGTGAGGCGGCCCACGAATAAATGGTGGACGGATTTGCTGCATAATTTGCTGTTCCATGAATATGGGCAGAGGAACTGGCCCACGGTTTGTCATCACCATGGGAGGACTGCGAGGTGGGACACCAATTGGAGGCACAATGCTAGCAGGTGGCTGGACAGAAACTGGTGGAATATTTGGATTCTCACTGATGGGAATAGGTTTGGGTACTGGTGTGGGGATTTTAGTGACAGAGCAGTTGGCAGTGTCAGACGGAGAGGCAGTGGTAGACGCTGATGGTCCAGGACCTTGAATTTGGCCAGCTGCAGACGCTGGGGATGGGGCTTTTCTCCGAGCATCTGCTAGCGGTATATTCCAAGAATCTGGAGTCAGCAGCTGCACCCCAGTGCCTTCTGCTTTATTTTCGACCGGAGGATGTAATGTACTGCACAGTCCAGCTGGAAGATTGGCCTGTGTCTCTTTGTAGAAAATGTCCATTTTGTACTGATTGAGACATTTTGCACTGCAGAACTGAAGCCTTCTTTCCCCGTCCCCAAAATCCAGATACTCTTTTGTGTGTCTTATGTGCTTACACCAGTCACATACCTACAACACAGTAATAAAATCAAATCAGGTAAGAATAGCAATCCTCTCTTCATAGTGTTATTTCAAAAGTCATTTTTCAGTTGCTTTCTAAATACGCATTTTTCTAGCAGAAAAAAAAAATAGTTATGTTTGTGAAAAATATGCTTTCTTTGCTCTAAAATATTGGTGAATTGAATGCCACTCCCATTTCTGGCTCCCATGATCTCAGTTCTACCTTATACAGTACATTATATATCATAAACCCACATCACAGAGAATCCTCAACTGGCATAAACTCTTATCACACACTTATATAAGTGTACAAAATGCGTTTGGCTGTGATTACTCCTCAGTGGTAATCAAAGCACACTTGTGCCATCTGAGATGCCATACTACACAAAGAGTATGATAACTGGAAAAGGACTCACAAAATTGCTGGAAATGAATGCAAATAATTTCTGCTGAACTGCAGCACACCGTAACACAGTTCATATTCTATTAAGAGTACCAAATACCAAGTTGGAAAGGGAGTGGTATTTTAAAATGGCATCATGAAGCAAAAAGCATCATTCATCCTCTGCCCTTCATTCCAAGGAGAAACTTGGAAATAGTCAGGACATTTGTGTGAGGTTCAAATAGTCCAAATTTGTGATGTTTCTGCAAGCTGGAATTACTTTCTGAGCTGTTTGCCCGCTCTTGTGTACGAGTCACTGAGTAAAACTTCTTGGCAAGCAAGGGTCTATTTAGCAACTTTTCAAATACTATGGCAAAAAGTTTGTGTTGCAGGCTCCTTTTTGTTTTGTTTCACTGCTTTCCATTTAATCCATTTCTGTCTTACTATTGGTGTGGAGAAGGCATAGCCTCTTTTTTTTTTTTTAAAGTAAGGCTGCAGAACTAATTAAGCTGTGAAAGGTTTTCCCAGTTGTAAACCACTAGACACCAAAGTTCAAAAAATAGTCATTCTAGGCTTCAGAATCCATTACTTCAGAGAAATTATTGTGATTTCATTAACACATTAATTTTGCAACACCAACAGCTCTCACAGATGGTGAAGACATGATCTACAATTCAAATATGACTCTTGTTTGCACAAATGCCTTTCCTTCATATGGCATTTTAAACAAGAATTAATATGAGTAATCTTGCCATAGCTATAAACAGATAAACAGATGTCAGATTTTTCAGTGCCTTACTTTTTTGACAGAATTTTACACACACAAAACCCCCATTTTTTTTTCATTTACATTAGTTCTCAAAATACTCCGTTGACAGAGAATTTTGGTGCTCTCTACCAGCATGTTGAGCCTGTGACCATGTCAGAATACATCCTGGTACTGTTTGTTCTGCCTTTTCCGAATGGATAGCCCACATTAACTTGTTTGGAAAATACTGTATCTTTTGTACAAAAAAAAAAAAAAA
>VZTM01013224.1:157090-233968 GCA_013400555.1 Jacana jacana
AAAAAGAAAAAAGAAAATTATTGTGAAAAGACTGCATTAAAAGGATAATTAATTTTAATAACTATTGGCCATATAAACAATTCCAAACAACATATGTCGGGCATCTGATTACCCATCTCATTTAACTCTCAGCTTTCCTTTAATATAAACAGTGGTGACATTTTTGAGTTTTCAGTAATATAACTTTAATATATATATATACACACATATACACACCCACACCCCCTATATGCTGGGGCTATTAGCCTGTTTATTTTAACTCTGCAACCTTTTGGTTATCCAGCTGGGTTACTATTTGCTTCCCTCTCCTGCCTCCCCCTCCTACTACTCACACACACACTCTTTCTCCCTACCACAAAGTTTTGTCCCAACATTTAAATCAAGCTAAATAATGACTTGAGAAGCAGCAACTATTAAGCCACCCCTGAAGCTTGGGAATGCCAGGCCCAGATTTTTAGTTTGGGCATGCAGACACAGCACCACATGAGATAAAGCAGGAGGGGTGCTGGTGCTGCCCAACGCGTGCGGCATGAGGACAGGCGTATTTCCAGCACAACACCCCACAGAAGGAAGGAAATTTCCTGGCACGTTCAAACAGGGTCAGCTCTGCATGGAACACACAGTGTAGCACTACAAAATGTGGATAAAAGAAGGCCGTCCAACACACAGAAAAGTCCAGATAAATCCTTCCGCTGCCATGGCACGTGAATCCCCCGCAAGGAACAAAGTGGACGGGAAGCAGGGGTGCTGACAGGAAGGCAAAGCAGGGGTACCCCCACTTCCAAGGGCTCCCCAGGTTTTACCAGGCATCAGCTCTCCCTCTGCTCCCCACAGGAAGGCTTAGTGGCCATCGCAGAGTGTCCAGGAGTTGGGCAGTTCCTCGCCACAAATAGTGCAAACATGCAGCACTGGGCACTGAACCATCCCGCGTTTTTGGCATGGGAATGGGTTTTGCCACCCACCTGGCGAGTCAACTCATGGTGATCTCATGGAAACACCTTATAACCGACCTCCTGAAATGTTCTGACTAGCCACTGTTTTCCAAGCAGACAAAAGGGGAATTTGTGCGTCTATACCACAAGTTAATAAGGTACTATTTAACTCACTAAAAGCTGCTGAATCTACCTTGAAGTCATTTTTGATAAAGAGCTCAGTCCTGTAGGCACAAAACGCTTTTTGCTTGCATGGAACCAGAAGGTAAACCACTATGCTCCTTCTGCTACTTGCAGGGTATGCTTTTGCCCCAAGGGCTGTGCAAAGATGCAAGGGCTCTCCCCATATAACCCAAGAGCTGCACAAAGAGGTAGCAGGAGCTCCCAGTGGGTTTCTGAGGAAGGCTAGGGAAAAAATGGGTTAGGACGTCAGATGCAGCTGCCTCCCTGATATAGTCCTGGGATGGTGAAGCTTGCATCATCTTGCCCTTCCTTTGGGACAAAAGACACAAACCAACTTGGAAGCCTGATGCCAAAGAAGCACCTGAGAAATACAAGAACATAAAGCCAGCCTCCTTATCCTTCTAGGAAGAGTCCCCTCGGTGACTTTAATTAAACTGATTGGAATAAAAATACAGAATCCAAAAAAGTTGTGGCATCTTTTCTAATAAATTCTAATAATTTAATTTTATTAGTTATCAGTTGAAAAATTCACTTAAATAATTCAGTGTTTTATTGCTGTATTGATTTGTTTATCTCAAGTGGGTGCCTATGTCACCTCTAGCTAAACAAATATTTTCTCTTCCTTGGTAAAAGATTTAGATATCCTGCTTAGAAATTCTCTACTGATTTTTGCTGTTTTCAATAATTCCCCGAGGTACAAGAAACTCTGAAGCCTGCCTGCCTCACTCACATATTAATCACAGACCGTTCTGTATATTTTATCACTAAAATTAATTAAAGCCACAAAAATTAAAGGCAGCAATTCTGTTCCTCTGAATGTCCTGGATGGACCAAATATCTATCTCATTGATTTCCTGCAACATCTCAAAGGGCTGAAGTTAATGTCAGTGAGAAATGTCTACTATATCTATGTATTCTATTATTTTCTTTCTTTCTTTCTTTCTTTCTTTCTTTCTTTCTTTCTTTCTTTCTTTCTTTCTTTCTTTCTTTCTTTCTTTCTTTCTTTCTTTCTTTCTTTCTTTCTTTCTTTCTTTCTTTCTTTCTTTCTTTCTTTCTTTCTTTCTTTCTTTCTTTCTTTTTCTTTCTTTTTTTCTTTCTTTCTTTCTTTCTTTCTTTCTTTCTTTCTTTCTTTCTTTCTTTCTTTCTTTCTTTCTTTCTTTCTTTCTTTCTTTCTTTCTCTCTCTCTCTCTCTCTCTTCCTCTCTTTCTCTTTCTCTTTCTCTCTCTCTTTCTCTTTCTCTTTCTCTTTCTCTTTCTCTTTCTCTTTCTCTTTCTCTTTCTCTTTCTCTCTTTCCATCCATCTAAGCAATCAGTCTATACTGCTTATTTAAGATACAAGTATAAAAAGCGCATGTCATACACAGGTAACACAACACCTTACAATACCATACTCAAAGGCAGAAAAACAGGCCCTGCAATGAGGAGGAAATTACTGGAGGAGAAAAAATGTCATTTAAGAATTAATGAATCAAGTCTATCTTAGAGGATTGATCATTTAAGATGAGGTCAATGAATTTATGATACAAATGGCTATATCACTAGAGGTAATAAAACGGAGCGATATCATTCATTTCACATCTAACTAATGACGTGCTCAGAGTAATTACAGACTTCTTCTAAAAGCCTACGCTGATTAGTTCAGATGTGATAGGTGAAACATATATATCTTTCCATTCAATAAAATAATATTTTCTTATCTGTAAAACACACAGAGGATGTCTTATTTTTTTTAAGTACTTGCAGGCTGTCCAGGACATTGTCATTCTTCATAACCAGCTCAAAAACCTCTCTGTTCATTTATTCCTTCTGCTTCCCTTTTCCTGCTTCATCCTCTCCCTTCACCGTGCAACCAAGAGAAGAGCTAAACCACTGCAGAGTGTTAGCACTGCGCGGTGGATTTGGTAGCGCTGAGGCACGGGGGTAGCTCCCCATGCACTGCAGTAGTAGCTTCATGGGGATTAGTCACAAGAGTTAGCACCGCGGGATCCCGTCGGGAGGGTCTGACCCAGCACCCGTGGAAAACAGTGGAGAGACTCCTCTTTAATGCAGTCAATCGGCTCTGGGTCTGATGCTCAGCACCGGCCTCCGCTCGCCCTGGAGTCGTCAGGAGCCTTGCCCCTGCCCTCAACAGGAGCAGAGACACAGCCAGGGATTTTGGAAGGAGCTGCGGCAGAGAACCCCGTAGCACAAGTTAACAATGCCCGGGAAGAATATAAATGCCATGAGGCCGAGTTTCAGACATTTCCTAACAAACACAGGTGAAGCAACCATTTAGTACATTTCTACCCAAAAGGAGGTGAGTAGCGGTGTGATTGACAAGGAGCGTGAATGTTTCTGAGATAAAGGGTCCGACCTTGCGAGACGCTAACAGATCCCCTAGGCACCTCCATCTCCCTTGGAAAATACTCCTAGGACCGCTCCTGGGCAAGCACACTCCACACAGCAAGTGCCAGAACACAAACCCTGGATGACAGAAAGATCAGTAATAAGATAACTGCCTATCTCACTCAGCTGTAATGCAACAACCCTCAAGAAGATTAAATTTACCTAACTGGGGCATGTCCAACGCTAAACAACAGAATGAACATTTCCTTCAGAACGTTTAATGTATTTATATTTTAGTGGCAGGTTGCCAGTGTGCCTCTTATAAGCTCAATGACTTGATATCATTCATCCGCTTTCCTGTGAAACACACAGCAATCTACACCAGGAGACGACTCAGAAGACACTGCATCAGCAGAAACACTACTCGCACCTGATACGGGAACACCGAGGAAATTAGGACCGAGGGGTCCCGTAACGCTCAGATTTCTTTAATACAAAGAGGGTGAAAGAGCCATTCCTCTCGGTGTCCGTATCTTTATTTTGACAGAAATGTCCAAAGCAGAGTCCAGACGTGGAAGAGGTTGCCCCATGGGCACAACACAGGCATCCCGCTCCACTTAAAAAGAGCCAGCTTGGGCTCTAGGCACAAAATAATTAATATTTTAATAGGCTGTCAAATGCAGGCACAAAGTTCATCCATTAGTGCAGTCCACCACTAACCCCTGAATGGTAATCTAGTATCAGACACTACTTCACCAAGAAATACTTTTGCTAAAATCTGTTTATGGAGGTATTTACATCAGCCTGAGAATGAGTAACGTGCAAACACCATCGCTGCGATGAACGAGAGCCTGTGCCTTATGCACAGCACTTTGGACTAGTATCAGCTCCCTGGTAAAGCTTAGCGAGAGGACAGAAAGAGGTCACTAGGGCAAAGACAGTCCCTTTTCAGCTTCTCCAGAATCAGAGGGTGACTAACGAAGCTCTTCTCCTTGCTCAGCAGAACGTCGTTGTAGGCCATCTTGCACAAGGGACGGCTGCATGACAACCTGAAGACCAGGTTCATACCAAAGGTGCTGAAACACAGGACTGAAGATTATCAAAGCCTTTCTTCCTGGCATAAAAAGCTATGTATTCAACTTTGCTGAGTAGTTTCTACTCCCTTTTGCCATTGTGGTGTTCAACTGTTGTCTCTTTGTATACACTTGGGCATATATTCTGGATTCATGGATACCATTGCACATTTCCTCTATCGCATTCTGGCCCCGGTTGCCTTCCCTTTTAGCCCAGACTGCATCCCAGGACCTTCCCTTAAGTTTCCAACCTTGCCACCCACCCAGAATGTGTGAGCTGTGAAGGCAGAGGCTCCCACCCCCACCCAAAAAGCCACAAAGAGAGGACACAGCCCCCCTCTTCCCGCACAGGCTCCTGCCTTGCAGCCAAGTGAGAATCCGACACACCGGCCATATGTTTTTCAGCAAGGGCTCAATTTTTTTGAAGCCTGCCAAACATTGGACGCGGCAGCAATCTAGAAATTAGGAAGTGGCTTGAAACTCACATAACAGAGGTTTCTAGTAAACAGCCAAATGAGTCATAACTAATGCTCTTACACACAGCTCAGTCAGACCCTTTGCAGATCACCCAGCGGCTGCTGTGGCATGGACGCCAAGGCCCCTTGCCACCTGGGCCCCCTTGCAATGCTGTGAAGCACTCCCAGCAGAATACCAGGGGAAAATTCAATGTATCAGAAGGAAAACAACCTAGAACTGTGTTTCCTGAAGGACTACGTGCCTAACTATCTTTAAATGGCAAAGGAATGTGAAACCTTTCTCAGCTGTCCTTGCCAGCTCCCCCAGCTTCTTGGGCAATGTGGTTGCCTGCTCCTTTCCTTCTTTCCTTCATTTGTCCATCATCAAGGCTCCTCTTTGGAGCAGGTCACCTAAAAAGCAATGGCAATTTCTAAACAAATTCCCTCATAGATCCCGCTCGCAGTGCTACATCCTGCACACAGAGCCCCATCTCTGCAGTCTGCTGCATGGCCAAGCACAGAGAAACTCTGGGCAAGAGCTGTACCTCAAGTATTAACGTATTCAACACATGTTAGCACAGAGAAACCACAGCCCCAGTGGGCTCTAGGTCAGACTGACACCATCTGCAAACAGCAATTCTTCACTCCCTGCCCCTCTCACCTCCTGGGAGTCCCCCCCATAGAGCTCCCTCTGAAGCACAGAGCCCCTTCCAGGTTGGGAAGGCACCGCTCAGCTGTTAGCACGCAAACATGCAGCCATTTCTTTGACATAAAGAGTGTTCCAAGGCACTGGAGTTCCCTGTCAGCATTTTATGACTCAGAAAACAAGCAGGCTAATATTAAGAAATGCAAAGTAGGCACCCTGCTGTGCCAACTGGGAAAACCGAGTGGATTGGGAAGATCTGCAGAAGCGCATGGCCATGCTCTGCTCAGATGTATGGGGTCAGAGTGAGGAAGAGGAGGGGAATACGTCCCACTCAGAGACAACAGCAAACGACAAACTCCTTTGAGAGGTTAGTGACAATCAGCATAGAGGAATTGAAATTCATAATTTAAAGGCTTTTTTGCTTATCCTAATGCTGTTGTGCTTTCTTCTCAGCTAATTGAGTTACCACAAAAGGTATTCAGCTGCCAGCACCCTGCACCAAACGATGGAGTGGGCACAGCCTTGCCAGAAGCCACCCAACCCACCATCACTCATCAGGGTGTCCTATGCCTCTGTACCCAATCCTCCCCCAAAATGCCCACCCTGGACCTGTTCAGGCTTCCTCTTGAGAGGGACTGAGGCATGGCTGCTGCCCGAGCAACGTACACAGGGGTCTGCATGCCCAGCACTGCAGTTGCTGCATGCTGGTGCGTGGGATGGGGGGCTTTGGTCTGGAGGTCCCCAGCAGGGATGCAGGCTGTCACCAGAGGTGGAGGGCAATTCACAGCATCTACTTTCAAGATGACTGTAACCAAGACCCTTCCTCAGCTGCCATGACTGGAAACTGATGCTCTTTTGCTACCAAATGTCAACCAACCCTAGTAAGAGGCGTAATCCAAAGTGTGGCTCTAAGTAGTTATCCAGCCTCGATCCTTTTCAACATGCTTATTGCAAGACATTCTGCATGTTTATTGTTCCGGGATTTTTCTGTCCTAGGTGGCTTGTGATAAGTTTTTAGAATGAGTGTTCCACTTGAATGGAGTGATTATTACAAAAAAAACCCCAACACCCAAAAACCCAAAAAACCCACACACAACAAAATATTCCAGCTGAAACCTGCTGCGAAGGAACCCTGAGGCAGGCTCTAACACACTGTGAATGTGGTTACGATACAGCTCATAGCGACGCTAGGTGTGAAGGAAAACAGATTTTTACAATGTTTGGAGCTTTGTGCAAAAACAGTTGACAAAACAAAACGCTAGAGTCCCTACAACTTAAAACTGTCCTATGATGAGTTCTCCTCTGTTTAAAAGAGACCAAAGCTTCCCTGCTCACTTGCTTTTCCTTTCCCCGACTCAACCCTCCTAAACTTTTTGTCCTCCTGAAAATCTTTACCATAGCTTTCTGAGAAGCAAATACTGACTTCATGTCATTTAAATGCAAGACCCACTCTATCTCCATTTTTCATCCTAATTATGCAAAAATCTAAGCTACATGAAGCATAAGGAGAAAATAGAGCTATTTCGTAATTAATGGCTAATGATAAATTGATTTCATTTTTTGAATCATTGCAGTTGTCATCTGTGGTATTTAAAACATGGTCTTTTCAAAGCCCTCACATTCCTTTGTGTTGGGGGGCTTTTTAATGTTCCTAGCCAAAAGCAACGAATATAAGTTTTGCTAATGCCCAGTGGAAATCCAGATTGGGTCTTGTTTCATCAGAGTGGCTACGGATTTGATTTTGTATATAAACAGCTGAGCTCTGTGTTTTCAACTTCAGTCTGAGGCTTTGAAACCACAAGAGGAACTTTGGATCTGAAACCACTGGTGAAGCCCACAATATGGTGGGTGAAACTTCAGGGAAAATGAATGTAGTGTGAGGTGGGGCTTGCCAAGAGGGAAGTTCTTCTCCCCAGAAACCCTTCTGGCTGAAATAACCCAGAATGGGACAATAACAGCATTTAAACCTTAAAATCCTTAATGTGGGTTTTTTACACTTGTACCATACAAGAGCTGATTACAGGGCACATCCACACTGCTGTTTCAGTATTGGCTAAGGCCACCACTCCAGTGTTGACAGAAGTCCTAAATAAAATTAAGATGAGGCAGAAGATGAAAAGAGGGCAACAGCAGGAGAGAGAGGCGGGAGCTTTAGATGCCCTCAGCACAGCAGACAACCAATCTCACCAAGACTCACACTGCAGAAATGTCTGAAGATCAACTAACTGAATGCCATTTCCAACAGTAACACAGGCCCTGAGAAACCTCATCCCACTGTGAGTGCACTGGCCTTTAAGTATAACTATGTCATGCAAGAGACTGTGGGGCAGAGCAAACCCTGCCTCAAGCCATTGAGTTCCAAGCTCATCTCTCCAACTCCCACCAAGCCTCAGGCTCATCAAATGGATGCCACAGATCTGCAAGCAGTGGCCCAATATTTGCACGGTGGTGTGCCCACACAAAAAGGCCAAGAGGCAGTTCCTCTTCCAGACTTAATGTGGTCTGACAGGAGACCATTCAAGTGCATCTGTAGCCTCCTTCTTGGTGAGCCTAATTTGAGGGTAGGGATCTGTGGAGTCAACTGTCTACTTCATGCTCCTCATGGCCCTTAGCTCGTGGGTGGTAGTGGGAGAAGCCCGCTTGGCAGACCAAAGGCACAGACCTATTTGCTGCTCAGGGAAGCAGTTTGATTCAAGTTATGTGGCCACTGGTCACCTTGATGTCAGACACTTGATTTCCAGGCCAAGATTTCCCATGAAGTGCATTCTGAAATTCCCCTAGTCCTGAAATGATCTGGGAAAAACTGAGCAGCCAAAAGCAAGAACTACATCACGTAGATAAAGTTGGGAGTCTTGATGAACTACAGGAGGTACCTTTCCATGACAGGAGGTTTTGCTTTATGATCCTTAAGCTGTTACTGCCACAGTGAGAACTTCACTTCTTCCTCAAGATGACATGAGTGTAACTCCTCAAACTGCTGCCACTAAAGCCGTGCAAAGCATTGGCAGTGAGAAGCACCATAAACACCTTGAGAACAGGACAAGAACTACTGGCTTTGAATATTCAGGAAACCAAAAGAAAGAAAACAAATCTAGCAGCTGCAAAAACATTTCTGGAGCTTAGAAGTACTTCCTCACAGTGTCCAGTGCCTGCCATCTCTTTGGGGCAGTAGGGGAAGGTCAAATTAGGAAATCACCCTCCTTCCTCTCCCTCAGAGAGTGGAAATGCATTTCTTTCTTCATGGGGACATTTACTTCCAGAGACATTTACTTCAGAGAGTCTTCTGTGCATTTTACATTTTCATATGCTCAGCTACAGGAGGCAGAAGAGCAGCTTCTCCATCCCTTGGATATCTAAGCTGTGGGGACTCACCAATGCCCAGGCTGAGAACCACTGCCAGCCCCTCTTCAGGGGACAGACAAGGAGGCCAGCACAGCTGCCATACCAGGAGCTCCTAGCTTCTATGACCCTCCTCCTCACGAGAACAGGACTAAACATCAGCCACAGGTTTCTTCTGTAGAGCAGCTGTCAACCAATGCACCGAGGAAAGAGTGCCTGTGTGCAGCACTCCCTGCATCCAGCCCCAGCAATCAGGAAAAGAAAGGGAAATTGAGAGCAATTAACACTGTAAATGTTTCTATCAAATTCTTTTGAGAATTACAGATGCTGTTAAGCACAGGAAAATTTAAAAGCAGAAGTGGAAAGGGGCACTTTACTATCCTCATATAGTCTCTTACTTACTGAGTTACCAAAGTCTCTCCAAATGAGAAATGTTCACCCATGACATCCTCATGCTACCACGTCTGCAGATAACTTCAAAAACCAAATGAAGATTTATATACTCTAATTAATTCTCTCTCTCTTTTTTTTTTTTTTTTTTAATTATTCAGTACCTGAATAAACATGTTCACCCTTTTGTTTCCTGAGCAAAACTTTATTCTGGTCATATAGCAAAGTAACATTGTGAGACAGAAAATAACCCATGTGGCTCATCTGCCTAGAATTTATATCTAGTAATATCTTATATGTATTTTTCTCCAATATATTTTCTTTTTACTATTCAAGAGAATATAAAAATAACAATAAAACCCTCTCCATTATGCTTCCAGTGGCTCACAAGTTGGTTGACAGGACTATAAATGTAATAATGAGGAGGTTTGAGGGGCAGGTTAATGTTTTTTGCTAACATGATGCTTTTAGCTTCAGGCATTGCTGGAGGCCAACACCACTTCACCTGGACCAAAATCACCACTGAACAGCCATTAAATCACTCAGACTTAAATGCAGTATTACTGGGTCTAGAGGATGTTACTGTAATCTGGATTTGAAATACCATTAGTGCTTAGGATAGCAAGTAAGAATTCAACCTGAAAACTTGAGAAATCTTGATTTACCTGTAATGAAGGGTTCTAAGTCCAATTCTTCCTCTTACCTATGCAATTTTGCACTGGTATAACTCTCATAGATTTCTTTGTTGTTTCTTCTGATTTATGCTTGTACAAGAAAGAAGCTTACAGAATAGAAGTCTCTAGGTGCTTTGGAATATATATATATCTATCTTTATGTAAAAAGAGGTTTTCCACCCATCTATATAGGTCAGGAATCTTCAGCCTTTATTGCTATATGCTAGTCTTTATCATGCAATAATATTTACAGGCCAGGACTCATTAAACTATGTGTTCCAACATGTCCATGACCATAGCGTGGGCTGCAGCAGAACTGGCCAGGTCTCACAGCCTACCTGGGGCAGATCCGCCCACACACATTTCCCCACCTTTCCCAAACATATAAATTCCTTGAGGGACTGCATCAGCTGCTTACTTGGAAAAATAATGTTAGGGAAAGATTGACTTGACTAGGGAAAGATTGACTTAACCATTAGTAAAAATGGATGAAAAAAAAAAATAAAAATCAAAAGTTTCCAAGAGTAGCATTGCTGGGTTTTAGTCTATAGAACTTTGAAGGGAGTCAAAACTGTTCCAGATTTGTCTGCGTGTGATTCACACTTCGAGAATTGCTGGTTTCGCCGCTGGTAATGGTACGCACCACCCCGTGTCCCAGAATATGTTCAGTTTAAAGAACAGCCCTCTCTCTGGAAACCACATTTGATTAGAACAACCCTGGGCCAGATCCAAAATCTGCTTGGATCAAGGGAAAGTGTGTCACATCACTTTCAGCCCAGGACTGAGACGTGTCACATCTCTTGCAGATTGGGCATGGAGAGTGGAATTCATTTTCCCATTTCCTCTGGAGTTGGGGGCTGGAGAAGATGAAGCCAAGCAAGGGAAACTGCTTGGCCGCACACAGAGGAAGCATTCTGCATCCCTCTAGTTTCTCTTGCTGTGAGGCACTGATCCTGGCTGAAACCCAGAGCCCATTGGTACAGACCCAGCTCCCCTTCCCCCTTCTATTAGCACAAAATCACCAGCGGAGAGAGACTTATTCTGAGCAACTGTTAGGTTCACTCTTGGGCACCCCTAGATGGAGCAGATAAGAATGAACTAAAGGCCAGGGAAAAAAAGTGATGGGGAATGCAACAGTCTGTATATCCTCTAAATAGCGAGGAGAGGAGTGGAGAGGAGAGGAGAGGAGAGGAGAGGATGANGAAAAAGGGACAAAAAAAAAAGACAAAAAAAATATTAGTCACTGGTAGGTAGGATTTACCATTACTATCTTAAACCACTGTTTTCCAGGATTTTAGCCTTAAAAATAATAAACAAGGAGTTATAAAGGTCTGAAACTGCAGCCTAGAGCTAAACATATGGTGAACTGAGTATGAAAACTTGCTTGTCTCCTGCTAATGCCCCTCTTGTTTTACTAAGAACACTCCTGCCATGAAGCCAGGTGTCCTCCAACAGGACCCACTGGCTGCAAGGGTGGTGGGCAGCAACAGGCTCTACTTGTTAACTGATGGCCAAGGGAGGGAGAGCCAGCCCTTCATACACCTCACTGCCCACTGTGATGCTTTTCTCAGGCTGAAAACATTTGCTGATTCTCAAGGAATGGAAAATGCACCTTCTTCCTTGGTGATTTACATCTACCTCTTTTTAAGCAGGGTATGGATGTGGAAAAAAAAAGTTCCACTAGATCTTTCCTATTCAAATGAAAAGGACTTACCCTGTGTTTAGAAAGCGTTTAGCACTAGAGCGTACCTGACACCCGGCTATTTACATAAATCACATCTATTCTTAGTAACCCCAGGATGAATCTGGGATAACTCCACTGAAGCCAGTGTTGCTTTTTTCAATGTGAACCATGTAACTGAGTTCAATTTGGCACAAGGTATTAATTTCTCACCAAGGAGGGTACATTACAGCAGAAGGCATCGGACACGCTATTCGGTAAAGAACACAATTGCAGAGGATCCTTCGGTAACGCATTGTGTTACTGTAGATGGCACTCATTCCTTGCCTGTACAGATGATGCATGCTGTGGCTGCATAGATTTTATTATGTAAATGCATCATGGTAAACCCTTTCATACTTACAGGATCACCCAGATGATTTTCTCGTTGCATGACACGTGTGACAAGGCAGCTATGTGGAAGTTACACTCTAGGACAAAATAAATCAACTTATTTAAACCATCGCCCTGCAAGCAAGGCTCTTGAGAGTGGTAAGCTTTTTAGAATTCTCCTCAAAGAGGACTAACTCTGTCTTGCTTTCTCCAGCCTTTTTCCTTCCCTAGGTCTTTTCACAAAACTCCTGACAACAGTTTCTCACAGGAGAGCACTGCTGGAAATATTCCTCATCGAATGAGCTGAGATCTGTCTGGCAAATGACGACCAGTAGCCATTACATATAAAGACTCCTAACTGTGCATTTGTTCAGTCTAACTGAGGTATTTGCTTTTCTTTTAAGTTTTTTTTTTTTCACATTTATTTTAACACCCAAGCCAGATCAAGCAGTCCTCCTCCAGTGACTTACAGCAGTAAAAGAAAGCAGGTTATGTAGCTAGGGTGCTGAGATGGGACTTGCCAGATTGGCGTTAGCCATTCCCTGCAAACGCAAAATTTCTGGGCAATTTCGGACAAGAGGAAGGGTAGGCAGTGAAATAATCCAGATGGCTCATTTTTAGATATTTACTTTGACTGCCCAGCTCAGGACTGTGGACAGAGTTGGTCATCTCAGGAGGGTAGGTCATGGCAGGAACCTAAGATTCTGAACTGGTCTCAGCAGAACTCTCTCTCTCTCCATCCGACGCAGAGAGAGCAAAGGGAAGGTAAGCTCAGACAAGGTCTCTAAAGCTGGGAGGCTTGTATGTTCTTCATTTTCAGGCTGTATCTTTGATCTTCCTTTTAAAATGGAGAGAAGGCTTCCCTATATCTGACTAGCCTACTTAGAGCATGGGGTTTTTTTTGAAATGGGAATCAGGTTGTCCTACATGTGTGTGCAACATCCAGTTCAATCAGTCGCATACTGCGGGTGCCTTGAAGCAACACCATTAAATGACACAAGTGCAACATCACTGTGGGGCTCCTTCCACTCTGTGGGACCAGCAACCATGAGGAGCTTTGCCCATGTCCAGACTTTAGGATTTGGTCCTCTGTGCTAGGTACAGACATACGCACACCCGTGCACTCGCACGCAACTTGGTATATGAAGTGTTACATGGAATGGCTTATTGCAGGATGGGGGAAAGGAAGACAGAGTTAAATATAGCATATTCACTGGTAAACATGACTGAGAATATTGACTGTTCTTCACATCTACCAGGTACATTTATTACCTGTGGTATAGAAGGGGAGATGACTGGGAGGCGGGGATGTGCCAGTTAACCTCAGGCACTTGTCCAAGCACAACGAGAGATCTGAGGTATGCATGAGGGTTGAAATTCCATTATAGGTTTTAAATAATTAAACACTACATGTTTGGAAGCTCATTCCTTCCTATTACTTTTTAAATAATTAATCTGTATTTACATCTATTGAACTTCATGGAGCTATACAAGTAACAAATTTGAGTCAACTTCCAGAACAGAGATTTTTCTTGTCTGACAGCATTACAAATGTTTTTTGTTGTATACAGTAACTTCAGCTCTGAGGGATCAGTCAAAAACCAAATCCAAGCTAGATGCTGTACATCATACGCACATGTGTAAGGGGTTTTCTATCAAATTATTCACAAGTAATCAAAACACTAAGAGAAACTGTAAATCCCCAGAGGAAAAAAACGTGCTTCTAACAGAATAGCAAAAAGTGATTCAAGTTGGAAGAGAGTAAACCGAAAAACTGCATGTATTGTTCCTATTGAACATATTCATTATGTTCAAGCTAATGCTGTCAGTTCCGTCTGTGTAAGCTCTAGAACAGTTTGATTAACGTCCTCCCCCCAGCCCCCCTTCAAATTCCTGCAATTGAAAATACTAATCTCAAAAGCTAGAATAACAGATAAAACAGAATAACTTCTGGTTCGAGCTGAACAAGCCACTGAATACCCAGCAGATTTCACCTAACTGGAACTACACATGACGCACCAAAGCGAACAGCCAACACTGTTCAAGCCTTCAAAACAATAAAGTACTGAAATGAGCTCTTGAAACCATAGCTCTGCCCTGGGAAATGAATTTGTAGCAATGGCATCAGGATTACATGTTTATTGTTCATGTGATTTCCAGCTCAAGTTAGCTTCTATTTACAAGTAAGCAGAGACACATGCATACACTTACGCAATTCTAGCTGGCATTCCTACAAATTCAGTCCCAAAGTCCAACTAAGTTATTTCCTTTTCAAACAGCATTACTACTAATAGAAATGTTGCTGGCAAAACAGTTCCTTCAATTATAATAAATGGCACAAAGCTGCATTCAAACTGAGATCTCAGTTACACCTGCACAGTTATTGGGGAAGTTAATTAGATTGCAGAGGGGTGAATATGGACATAATGTGCTCTTCAGAGGCCTCATAATGGCAGAAGATGTATTAGGCAGAGAAGAAAGAAACCAACTTGACTTTCAAATCCCAGGGTGGCTTTGCAAGCAAGGGAGCAGAACCATCTATACCCGTAGGTGAAGCAGTTATGCTTTAGGGATCACAGAAAGCCAGTGTCACCTTGCAGGGGAAAGACATTCTTATTTTGCAGTTGTTATTAAAAAAAACACAAACCAACAAACAAAACAAACCCCAAAAAACAACCAACAAGGACACCTAAATGAAGGGCAGGCATTGGATCCAATAATGACAACTCTCCTGTTTGCTCCTTTGACCCGTGCAGCTCTAATTCAGAGTCCCGAGGACAGAAGCCGCACATTTCTGAACGGCAGAAGACAAATAGGGCTGCAGAAGAAGGGACCACGAGGTCAGGTTTCAGTGAAAGCCAGGCTTGCATGCCAGGCACGGAGATCAAGGACCGACTAACTCAAAGCACAGGAAGAATCAGCGCCTCAGATGTCAGCTGTTTCAAGGATTACGGGCCCTCCTGTTTCTGGTGTCAAGGTAATAATCAGAGCAGCGGACGTGTGAGGCTCCTCGCAGTGATGGCTGAACGTGGCAGCTCTCGATTTGGATTCAGTTTGGGGGGATTTTGTTTCCTTTTTGACAAAAGCCAACGGTGCCAAGTATTTGTATTTCAAGGCTGTTTTAAGGATCAAAACCCACCTTAATAAAAAAAACCGAGCAAGATTCAAAGCAGAAAATTATATGGGAGCTTCAGGTTCAGTAGGTGGAAAGGCAGATTTTGTGACTTTTTATCAGAGGTATTTGTTTAGAGATCGGTGCTAATGACAGCTTCTTAGAAATGCTTCTCCCCCCCCAGTATTCATGTTTTCACATAAATCCTGATTTTGGCATATTACTTTATTGTGGAGACATCTTCTGTGTACTGGCTGGCTTATGCAAATTAACCAAATGTCCTATAAATTAGTCTTGAAATGCCTGGGATAATGAGCTGCTTGCATGGTGAGCAGTGCACAGTATTCAAAGAAGAGCTCTTTACAAATTGGGAGAGCAGGAGAACATTACAAATGTGCCCAAGCTGCACAACAAGGTGGGATGCTCCACCAGCATTATGCTCCTCACCCCGAAAGGCAACACTCCCCGACAAGAATTTAAAAATGGAATGCTAGGAGATATCTAAGAATTGAAAAGCCCTGTGATGAGCTGGTAGACAGACAATGCATCCCTAGCTGCTGAAGCCCAAGCCTGCATATCCTCTTGGTTGACTTGGCCAATATGCTTAAACTGGATGCAAGCTGGATTTTCTTCCCTGCATAATTTGGATTTTCACTGAAGGCTTTTTGACATATGTTATGTATGTGCATGGTACTGTATTTGGTGCTTTTTTTTGAGATGTGCATCGGCCTACCAAAAATCATACTTGCCTTGTGTTCCTCACCTGAGATGGAGAATGCCTCAAAACTACACTCTTGGTTTTAAAACCAAATGTTTTATAACAGTTAATGTTTTCTTGTGAAGTGTAGATATAAGAGTAAGCTTTACATACAAAGGGCTGGTTCTCTACTCCTGACTCAGGTGGTGCTGTCTGAGGCACGTGTGGGAAATTATAGTAAATCAGATGACAAATCAAAAATATACCACTTGCTTTTGGTGTGTGCTTAATTGGCATCCCACCTCTAATAATTACATTCATATTGAATTTGTGTGTGGGCACCTTCATTTGCAACATCACAATAATTAAATGACATTAGCGTTCAGGAGCAGGTAAGTGAGAGAGAAAGTGCTATTAGCATTACTTGGTGACAACAGCAGCCTTAAGGATGCCTTTACCTTGCATTCCTTCACTTCATTATTGCCACGGAACTAAAGTGGGGAGGGTGAGGGAAAGAGGATGGACAACAGGGATGAAAACCAGAGATGGGTTTCACAAACCCAGTGGAGCTACTGCCTCACCTCCCTCCGTCCCTCTCCTTCTGGTACTTCCAAAGCATTTTCTGCTGACGACCTAGTGGAGCAAGGCCGCCATTTTATCTCAGTGGTCCTGCAATAACCACTGAGCCCCCCGCCTCGGAAACTTCTCTGTTCGCTATTCAAGACAGCAGAGGAAGCTCTTCAAAGCACACAAGACTGCTATGCAAACAGTAATAAAGCTGACTCTTTGCTGCCAACGTTATTAGGATATGGCGAGCGGCTGGGCCAGCCCCTTGGAGCGTGAGCTTTGCATTGACCATGGCTATCCTGATTCGACGGTGCTTTATCCCAGCTGACAACCCTGTAGACAAAAGGGATGAGGGAAAGGCAAAGCAAGCGGGAGGAATGCATGGCTGCAATTCCACGTGAGCTTCAGAAGTGCAGCGATGCCCATTTTCTGAGGGGGGAGCAGAGACAAAGAGAGACAAAATGACCAGGGTCACGGGGAATATCTGTAACAGAGCTGAGGAGTGAACGGACGCCTCATTAAGAACTGGTCTAATACCAGGACTTGAGACAGCCTTCCTTGTAAGAAACTCAGGGTTCGTCTTCAGTGTCCCAAGCCACTCAGTTTGGTCATACTGAGAAATCAAGCTGTGAGTAGCAGCAGGCAACTGACAGGTTTTGAGATGGTAAAAATCATGTTTAGTAAAATCTGGGCTTTACAACATTTAGGGAAGGGGACTTCCTACTGCAAACAGCTGAGAGGAGCCAAAGGCAGCAAGGATTTCGAAAACAAATGGGGGCATAAAAAATAAGTGGTGCAATTTATCATGGACCTGGGGAAGAAGACAGTTAAACTGAGAGAAAAGAAAGATAGTAATGGAGGAAGAATATTCAGAAGGGGAAAAGAGGTCTGAGAAAAAAAGTTGCAAGGAGCAGAAAAACCAAAAACAAAAGAAAAAAACAATTTAAAATGGAAAAGCAGTAGATACACCTAAGTGAGAACATCTCAGCCAGAGTGCCACAGGGGCGATCCCTGCCTCACTGCAGCTTCCAATAAACACGGACCAGCTTGCGTGACTTCTGGCTGGAGGAGCGTGTTTGTGGACAGTCAGGGGAGGAACAGCCCGAGGAGAGGGGCTCCCAGCGCAAGGGTATGGAGGCAAGGGAGGCACAGCCATTGTGCCCCCCCACACCAGTGTATTCCACTCACTCCCTGCTCAGCGTCTGAACACTAGCAGCAGCTGTTTCGACCATGTTTTAAACCTTCCTGCCCTCCTTTTCAGAGCTCCAACATATAGATTCAAATCCCTGGACATTCACAAGCAATTATTTTCTAATGATGCTAGAAGCAAAGCTTCCAGTCCTATAGCTTCAAAAAACCCTGCCCAGCCGTGCTCTGCCGTTGACCTTTTCAAGACCTAAATATATACGAGATACCTAAATAAGATAATTGGCCAAGTATAATGCTGGTGTAAGCTGGAGGCCTTTTACCAGAGGTGACACAGGCCTGCTCTAAGCAGGAGAGAAGCTGCAGGAACTCCATCCTTGCTGGTTTGCCCCCTGCGTTCAAAAGCTTCTCTGATGCTCGCTCCGCTCCTGGTTTTGTGTGATTTTATTCATGTGCATCCCAGTGTTAGGTTTCACAGTGGATGTGCTTAGCTGTACAAACTGTGCCAAGTGAGCTTACCAGAATGGCAATGTTATGCAGGAGATGGTACTTTTGCAAAGGCAGCTCCAAATTCCTATTTTCCACTGTTGCACGAGAACAGCCTATCGTGCTGTATAAGATATAAATGTTTTGTGGCCTTGCAGATAAGCTAGATAGATAGCCAGCTGATCCATCATCGTGACTCCACATCACCACCATGGTCAAGGGATAAGGATCGAAGCTGATGGCTTCTGCACAACAAACAAACAAGCACAGAGGCATTGTTTGCTCATTTCAATTTACAAAGTTGACTTGTTTAAATATTAATATGTTGTTTATAGCCAAATTTTAGTGACAGCAGCCCCGTGGCATCTATCATTGTTTGCACTTTTGTTAAAAATAGTTGCATGGTCTCTGCATTTCTTCCGAGCCCATGGCTGCAGGTAGTTTTTGCTTCCTTGACCCCATCTCTACCATTTCCTCCGGCCTCCAGGGTATATTGTGCTCAGGAAGACACCAAACATGCAAAGTTTGCGCGGTGTCACAAACACCTGAAATCGCTTCCCTGTCCTCACCAAAAGCCTGTGCCCTTTTCTGTCTCTTCTCCTCTCACTTGCTCTCTTTCTCTATCATGCTCACAGGCAGGGGTGCCAGGCACGGTTTCTAAATGCCCCCAACACCTTCACTGAAGAGTGAGGTTGTCTAAAAGGGAGAACACACTGTTGACACAGCAAAATGGTTTCTCTCAGCCCAGATCATGATAGTCACTGTTTCTCTATCTACAGAAAAGTGAGCGGTTTTCTCTTCCCCCGGCCCTTTCAGCCTACAGCACATTACAGACAGGCTTTTGAATAGAAGCCCTGTCTGGAGAAACTAATAAATCTTTTCCATTTCTAGTTTTTTTCCCTGCATATATATTCAGGTGAAACACTTGTCTCAAATTCAGGGTGACCTGCTCAGAGTCAGGCTTCTCTCAGAGCTCACCCAGGCACTGTGTTTAACAGCTATGAAAAGGAGCAAATCCCACCCAGGAAACAAGCAGCAGTGAGAAAACACACAATGTGAAATCTAAACACTTCTGATTCCCTCAGAGTGCTGCATTCCCTCAGAGTGCTGGGCACTCTCAAACAGTTCTGCTTACGGCAGAGCTACATGGAGTTCCTGGAGGATCAACAAGGCCAGGCTATTTTAGATTTGCCCTCTTTGTGGTTTTCTAACCCTGAGAGCCTTGGGAGGTCACCATGCCTGCAGGAGCTCATACCTCCAGCATGGATGTCTGCATTCATTCAGATGGGTTTTGGTGTGGGACTGGGGCTTTGCGCACCAGGGATGTGGCACCTCCACCACACTCTCGCTGTGGCAGTGCACCGTGGTGTCGACGTGCTGCCAACTCCGACATTCAAAAAGCAGCTTTAAAAATAAAAATATTCCTCAGGCCATGCTGGGTTTTGCTAACTCAGCACCTGGGAACCCGCAGCCAGCCAGCACAGGCCATGAAATGCAGTGCCCGTCAGTCCATGAAAATTCAAAAAAAGCCATTTCCACATCTTCTCACAATGTACCTGCAGTAGTGGCAGTCCTCAGTGGTTTACAGCAGAGCTATTTTCTCCACTGGGTTAATCAGATTTGCTGTTTTTTTCTTTCTAACAGCACGGGAGGGGAATCTGGGCCAAACTTGTCTACACGATGGCTCCTCCCAGCTCTCGCACTGACTCAGCTGAGCTGGAAGCAAACAGTGGTGGGATTATAGTAAATTCGATGGTGGTGAGCACAGCCCGCTTTCCAAGTATGTGAGCAAGGTGCTGTAGCTCACCCAAGCAGGCTGCTGCGGTCCAGTCGGTTCCCACCTCCTGGCTGAGCGCAGAGGTGGCCACAGAGAGACTGCAGCTCAGGGACACCAAAAGGGACACATCTCACCAGGGTCACACTGGAGAGAAAAGCTCTCTGCTCCTGGACAGAAAGAAGCCACCACTTCTGTCATTGCTGCTCTGTGGTGACTTGGGGTAGCTGAGATTTCAGTGAGGTCCCCAAGGAAGGGTTCTGATAGCCAATGCGGGCAAGTATTTTCATCTGGGGCAGGGGGGGTTATGTCAGCAGCCAGGCCCTCTAGCTAATTCCTTTCACCGATGGCAGTGATCTTGAGCTAATCTCGTTTGAACTTTGGACAGCCTGCACTCAGCCAGGCTTTGGCCATGCCTTGCTACTGGGGAGACTTTCAGCCCCAGTTTGTGGCTGGAGGAAGAAGAGACCTAAAGCTGGACTGCCAGACTGTACAAGCACTTTGGCTGTAACCCCTCATTAAATGAACGTTGCATGGTGACTTGGAAGGACAACAGATCAGGCCCTGTGGCAATACACTGAGCACACCCGCTGGGGAGAAAAGCATTTGTTCAACACAGCCCCCTAAAATCTCTCAGAAAAGAAGAAATAGGATATGCATAAGGTAAGGCTGGACACGTTTTCCAGGCACTACACAACCTCTGTACCCATCAGGGTGTGCGTACACCGAGGGGGACACCGTTCCTCCCCAGGCATGTGCTGTGACAGGGGCACGCCATGCAGTGGGTGGGTGCATCCCCAGGAGTCTCACCTGCCTGCTTCTCTCATGGCAATCCCTGCTTTTCACTTGAAGAAGAGACTGGATCCTCAAGGATCTGGCAGTTTACATGAGATATGGTCTCGGAGATTTATTAATACAAAGGGTAAAATAACTAAGAGAAGCATTTACCATTTCCCTCTACCGAGTGAACGTCTTACCCTCTAATATTTTAGTTTCCAGCATCCTTTGCCTTTAGGACCTGGTGCTGGGCCAGCTGTAATGCGATATACCAGCACAATGTCCTAGCTATCTTCCGGCATTGCATAAACCTGTGTTTGGGACAGATTCTCATCCGCTTGGAGACTCCTTTGCACCACTCTGGCAGCAGAAAGGGGCCATGGGAGTACATTACATGCACACCACCATTTGAGACTTCTTCCTCTTGCCAAAGTGAGGTAAAGACATCCCTGGCTTGAGCCAGAATCTGGCCCTCTCCTTAATGTGTTTAACAAATGAAGCTGCTGTTTGAATCCCAAAGGCAGACAGAGGGTCAGTAACCGAGTGAGCACCGAGCACTTCTTCCCTTGGCAGTCAGGAATCCACGTTGTTAGAAAGTGGAAATGTATTGGCTCTGTTTGCTTCCTAGCCACAAAAAAAAACCTCTGAAAAACTGACTGCTTCCCATCTTGACTAAGGAGACATTCATTTCAGTGGCATATGCAGTAATGCTCATTCAGGACTGGCCACAGGTGGCCAATTATTCCTCTGCCTGTCTAGAAGAAGCATGTTTACTCCTCTTAATAAAAAGTATTAGTACAATGCAGAGTTTATTGCTCAATTAGGAAAGTGACACACAAAGAGTTATAGCCTCTTGTGGAGAATACATCTAGAAACGAATTTTTACAGCTAGAAATGGATTTTTGCAGCTGAATGAAATACCACCCTTCTCCCCATCAGACAGGCAAAAACTACACCACTTAAGAGCCAATTGGCAGGTATTGCAGGATCAACATTTAACTAGCCTCTACAACCAAATATAACCAAATATTGTATTGGATATTAAAGCCCTAGACTATAATTGTGTTCCTTTCTCCATTTAAAACATTTTTAACTGATCATTCGGGCAGTGAGGGGAAAAAAAAAAAAAGCACAGAATTGAATTTTGGTCCCCAGTATAAACAAAGCTGTGTGTTGAGCAGAATTTGGAGATACTGCACACACACACACTTTGATCACTTTGTGGGATCCACACTCGCTGCTCTGCTTGCTTAAGTTACTGTGCTTTGCCTGGGCAGCCAATTTGTTTTTAAACACCTGAAAGTAAACCTCAGAACCCGTTTTCTCCTGTTGTGTCAAATAAGAATTCATAATAAATGAACTTACTCTGCGAATATCAAGAGGACCCCGCTTGTAAAAAACAGCTGCACTCAAGATATTGCTGCACATTGGTCTGCATGTACACCCACCTGAAAGACCCCAGTCTGCAAACGAGAGCATGAACAAGAAAGCTGCATGTAGAGAAAAAGACACTTCTTCCCAGAGAGAGACAACAGCACATCGAAATCACGCTGTGCAAGACAACATTTATAAAAATGTTGACAGAAATCATCCCCCGTTTGACTTAACGGAGCCATCGGAAGCTCACTTCCACAGAGCATTTTTGGACCCTTTAGTTGACTAAATCACCAATTTAGAGTCTGTCAGACTTCATTATGCAGATTAAGCGTCTCTCCTTGGTTTCATTTGTTTTGCATTAATAAGAGAGCATCAGTGACTGTATCCTCTCACGCAGCCAAAGCCTTTCTGCCATTACATAGTAAATTTTGTTCTTTCTAGCCTTCGAAAAAACCCTCAACACAACAGCAACACGGCTTAGTTGCTATGCAAAGACTTAGAGCCGCTGCATAGGGATCAGTTCCAGAGTTTGGTTTGATTCAAAGCGAGCTAGACAAATTACGCCTGGATGGGATCAGAGGATGTTTTCCTGCTTGCCTCTTTCTCTCATGTACAGGTGAAGAGTGTGCTCAGTCCAGACCCATCCCAGGATCCCCACAATCTTGTGTGATCCCGATGCGCATTCACTGCCTTCCAACTGCATGCCTGGTGCAGTTAAAATGCTCAGTACCAACGGGCAGATTTATTATGAATGCTGGTAGGGATCTTTTTTCTCTCTCATTGACTAGATGTGACTCAAAAAGTTAATGGTAATTGCTCTCATCTTCATTTAGCAATGAGAGAGAGAGAGAAATGGGAGCAATTTGCAGATCTGAGAACAGGTCATTACAGGTGTGTTATATTAGTGTATTCATGAGCCCCCTGGGACAGCCATGCTGCGATATCCAATAACTTTCTTAATGTGTAATTACACACCATTGGACTATAATTGATTAATTGAAAAGAGAATGTAGGCAGATGCTAGGCCAAGGCTGCTGCTGCTCATTAAATGAATATGTCCTTGCTTCTTTTTAATAAGTTAAGTGAACTACTCAAAAGCAATTAAGTGAGAACTGAAATTCATTAAATTTTAAGTAATTATTGGTATTAACTTCTATAATAAAATGCAGGATTTATATTTTGGAGGTTTTTTTCCCATCCCAAAAGCAATATAATAACATGTCACTGCTGAGATGTAAAAATGGTGTCTACTACAGACAGCAGTGAAATACCCACTCCTTGCAGAGCAGTGACACTCCTTGCAGAAAAGATTTTCTTCGGTGTGCCTCCATGGGATGTCATTCCTGGAAGTCCTGCACAGTCCTAAGGATTCCCAAAGATAGGTGGCCACCCACTCAATATCCTAGAGCACCCCCAAGTCTCCCTGGAGCCCAGCTGAATGACGGCCAGGCTCTTTGCAACCCTCCTTCCCATAGGCTGGACCTTTACTCTGAGAAATAAAGAGACCACGGGCACCTGACTTTCAAAACCCCACTCCCTTACTGCTGTATGTTGGCTCTTAATGGGGTTAAAGCCTTCAAACTTTTTTCTTTTTTAATGAGGAGGACAACGCATGCAGCAAGATGAGGAAAAAGCCAATTGCACTGTTAATAGAAAGTCACTTTGGTCTACGTAGGCATCTTCTCAGAACTGACAAACCCTGTTCTCATTAACACTCTGCAGGAGTGAGAGACAGGGTCAGAGGTGCAAAAGGACCCGAGCACCGGGGGACCAAAGCCGGTTTTATGCCCTGAGCCTGAGCTGCAGGTATGGTCCTGGTGAGATAGGGTGCGAGGAATGGCTCCTCCCAGGTAGCTGCTGGGACACCCCACAGGCCCTACTGAGTCATCTGCACAGAGCCCAGGAAGAAAATATTTATAGCTCTGGGTGATGACTTAAGAAATTTTATTTCCAATTTATGTGGAAGGAAATCCAATGAATTTTATTTCACCACACTTCACTTCCTTCGGAACAAGGCATATCTTTATTCTTTAATGTTCTATAAAAACTGTCTGAATTTTATTTAAATTGGTTATGAATGCCAGTTTCATAAAGCAAAGCCACGATTCACAACTGGTTTTCTTTCCAAGGGACACAAACCTGCTTTTTTTTCCCCAGTTTTATAGTGATTTGGGTGGGGGAAAGACTGACAATATTTGTCAGGCTTTTTTACTTTAAAATTTATTGAAATGGTTATTAAGAAGTAGTCTGCTAAAAACGTGTTTTCAGCCAACAGTTTCTTAACTTTTTACTAGTTTAAATTCCTGGACAGTAAAAAGATTGGGGTTGGGTTTTTTAAAATCATTTTTGAAAAAGCAATTTTTCAACAAGAACATGTTTAATATGAAAATTATAACTTCAATAAGCACATCAAATGAGGAAAGCAGAGAGTAAAAATAG
Source organism: Jacana jacana (assembly GCA_013400555.1). Taxonomy (NCBI): domain Eukaryota; kingdom Metazoa; phylum Chordata; class Aves; order Charadriiformes; family Jacanidae; genus Jacana; species Jacana jacana. Next base: position 181,535 of record VZTM01013224.1, read on the forward strand.
AGTAATACAACACAGTATTGCAGTGAGGAGAAACTAAGGTTGGAGAAATCATTCAGAGGTCACTAGTAATTGCATATTTATTAATAAAAATTTTAATGCTTATTCTGGGAAGGAAGATGACAAAATTGGAGCTATAATGGGATTTTAATTATTTTCCTTTTTAGCACATGCATTTTGCTCCTCTGTCAAAACAAGAATAATAATAATAACAATGGTGATGTTAAAAATTAGAAAACATGCCTCCTTCTGAGGAAAGGCAGGCTTGTGCTCAGAATGTGTCAAGTGTCACATCCTAAAATGATGTGCCTGTACCAGTATGAAGGAAAACATTGAACTAGAGACATTGGGGCAAAGTTGCTTGCTATTTCTAGTGCACCCAAGATGAATGCTGCAGGAAAGGGGACATGACTTGCTCTTGACTCTGGGAAGCCAAACACCCACCGTCAGCAGCCATGGCTTTTCCCAAATCCGCCCCCTTCCAATTGCCCATCTTCCCATGCCGCCTGCTCCTCTCACTGTCACACCTTTTATTCCACCTCTTTAGCTCCCTGAATCGTCTTCCTTAATTTGGTTCACCAGACTGACAAGGTGGGGATTATGTAGAGCTGCTGGGGGTAGCTTCATTCTTTTTATCCCCATCTCCTTCCCTTCCTTCTCCCTGCTCCCCATGCTCCTGGGGATCTTATACTTTGTATTTTATGTGTCACTGGGAACAGGCTGAGACTTATCCTCCTTGTTGCCCTCAAGGGTTAATGGCACTCCTCTGCTCACATCTGCCAGAGGTGAGAGGAATCCCTAGCCCCCCTTAATGCCGTAGGTCATGGTCACTGGCTAACCACAAATATAAAAGGAGTGAGGTTTGGGTCTAATTTCCAGTACAGATTCTATCTGAGACTTGCTATGACTGGGTTGTATATTCTCTAAGTTCCTACAGCCAGTCTCTGCTGTAGCCTTCAGCTTAAATATTATTAATAAAGATCATGTTTTCTACGCTTCAAATTAGCTGTTAGCTGGCCTACAGCAGTTTTTGGTCAGAGAGGGGAAAGATTCTCAAAGCAGTCATTTGACTTTTGTTGTCTGCAGAATACAGGCTGTCGTTCAGAGCTCACTTAAAGTTAACAAGAGGGATCCTATTGATTTTACTGGGCTTTGGATCAGAGGTGGTGGAGTCCTAAATACGGTGTGAGTCAAGGAAAAAAGACATATTACTTTAGCAGGATGGTGGTGCAGGATGGGGGAAGAGGAACAGAAGGCCTGAAAGACCAAGGAGATCTCTCAAGACCCCCAAGAACGTCTGCTGAAGCCCCAAGGATAGGACCCAAACTTCCCAAGTCCAGCTCCTGCTGCCGTAATGCAAGTAACAGCCTTCATTCCCATCACAGGGTAGAAAACCATACAATTAAAAAAAGGGGCAAGAAAGAGCTGGCAAGACAGTGGACATGTTTGTTCTAAAACAGTAAACAGATCTGTGTAGACAGGCATAGAGCCTATCACTTCCCGGGGATGCCGTATCGCAGGGCGGCTGGCAGGCTGCAGCTCTGTATTTGGTCCTGCATTATCCTGGCGAGATGCCTATCAGGGCACAGACAGGCAGTGGGCAGGAGGGGTCAGCCAGTGACAGGTTTTGGGGCTCTCCGCTCCCCTCAGGGCTGCAAATCTGCCCATGGGCTGAGTCCTGCCTTTTTTCAGCGTGTTTGCCCAGTGCCCAAGGACTTCAACAGTCTTCAGGAGCGTGCATAAGGTAAGCACCACACAGCCCTCCGTTCAGCCTGGCAGCAATTAAGGACAAAAAAAAACCCTTTACAGTAATTTTGCCTGGTTTGTTGCCCTTGCCTGAAAAGAAACAGAATGCTAGGGGTTTTTTTTGGTGGGGTTTTGGAGAGGTTCTTTTTAAAATATTCTGCTATAACTCATGAACAATTTAGTTTTTGAAAATGAAACATTACAGTCTACAATATGACCTAAGCCCCACTGTTATTTCAGTCACAAGAAAGGTTGAATTTCATGTGGCCAAGATTACTGAGGTTTTAAGAAAATGGGTATCATTTCACTGCTACGATTGCTTTTCTCAACGCTTCTGTTCCAGAGCCATAACTGCCATTCTGACAGCTCTCTGTGCCTGGTCCAAAGTCCCTGAAACCAACAGCCAGCTTTCCGTGGGCTGTTAGGGGTTTTGCACAACCATTTGCCCGAATCACTGTGTACACCATGGGGCAGCTGACGGAGCAGGACCAATTGCTGTCAGACTGTGCTGGCAAACTGAGCAAACGACTGATGAAATCCATCAGTAAACCACCAAAAAGTAGCACCAGCAACGAGACGCAGCAAACATCAATGATGCTGAAAGAGTGGCAGGCACGACTGTGGAGGATTTAACTCTCAGCATGCTTGGTATCAGTATCTCTACGATAAAATCACAGAATCTTCATGGTTGGAAAGGACTTCTAAGATCATCGAGTCCAACCATACACACGCAAAACACCCCTACATCTCAGCCACTAGAGCATGCCACTGGTGCATGCCCTGAAGGGCCACATCTACATGTTGTTTAAATACCTCCAGAGTATGACCTGGAGCTCCACAGGGTGTCATAGGCCTCATCCACCCCTCCAAGGTGGCAAAATCACCTCCTGACAGCACATCCTAAAAGGCTAGATATGTCCCCGGCATGCACTACCACTCCAGCTTTCTGGCCACAGGCCCTGCACATCCCAAAGCCTGGGCCAGGATGAAGGAAATGCCTTTCCTCTCTCTCTGCTGCTGTGTACCTAACAGGGTGAAGGAAGAGCCAAGGAGAGCTACAGGGGGAAGTGCCTTTGCTTTCTCTCTCCCCTCTGCTAAGAATAAGGAGGCAGTGTGGAAGATTAAAAGGGTGTAAAGGCAAGAGAGGGGATGAGCAAGGCTATCTCCCCCTGATTCAGTCCTCATTTGATTGTACTGTGATTATAAATGGATTGAGAAGTATTTTCTTTATCGCTGAAGCACTAACAGGGAGCGGTTTTGCTTGATACTGGGGCACAGAAACCAGATCAGCTACCTTTAATAAAAGAATGCAAACCTCCCTTCCTGAAACCAAAACTCTCCCAGCCTCCAAAGGATACCAATATGCATACTTACATTTCACTCGACTACGACTAGAAAACTTGCTGGCCTCATTTGATCAAAAATATTGTCAGTGCTTTTTTAAGATCAGTCTTGTAGGTAGGAAATGTTTCCCACATTCCAGTACCGTTTCGCTGAGGTTAACCTGCCTGCATCCTTGCTGCCCTGGCCGGATGCCCCACATGTGCCATGCTTCCTGACCCTGCCTCCAGTGCTGGAACAGCAGAGCAAAGCCAGATGACTTCAAGCAAAGAATTAGCTGTAGCTTTGGATCCTCTCAGCCTTGCCATGGCCTCCCCAAAGGCCTTTTGCTTGCGGGAGAATGTTTTGTGTTTCGTGTTTGAGTTGCAGATCCATTTTCAGAGCTTTCCCTGCCTCTTTTTGTTAGCAATTAAAGATAACTGGCCGTAGGTGAGTCTGCATTAAATCCAGTAACAAACATGCTTTACTTTGTGTCTTTTACATAACAGCTTTCCAGCACCAGGCCTACCTTCTAATTCATCACATTCTAGACTCAAGAATTTATCCTCCCAGAGCAGAACTACTAGGAGCAAACCTTCTGATTGCAAAGAGGAAAAGATCACAGTTTTACTGCAGCAAAACTGTAGATCACAGCTGGGTGTGGGACTGGAAATGGTGTTTTCAGGGTGCTTATATTTTATTTTGTTATTTATTTGCTTTACATGTAATCCCATAGTGGTGGGTGGTACTCAGATCATCTTCATAAACAAATGATCTGGAAAGCAATCTAGCATTTCATTTCCTTAACCCATCAAACCTCCTTTGCTCATACAGCAGCATGCCAGTCTGAAACCTTGACTTGATATTCTGGGGAACTGGGGGCGGGGAAGGACGAACTGTTAGTTTTTCTTTCCCACTTTTGTTAAAAGGCATCCGAGCATGGTTCTTCCTACCCTGACTAACCTGGGTAGGTGCCAGATGGATTTTCCTTTCTCTAGGCAGTGGCTTAGGAATTTCAGCTGGCTAGAGCCAGGCTGTAGGCTTTTCACTGGCTTTTTCACTCCAGCCTACCCTTTCTCTGCAGTTAATCCCATCTCTCTCCCCGCATCCACTACTAGCTGGACTGTACTGCTCCTTGACAATCAGCTTCCAGATGACTAAATTCTGCCTTTTCCTTCTGGAAACAAAGAGATGTGCCTGAAAGAAAAGCTTCCAGCCACTTGTGGAATAAGAAATTAAAATCCTGAGGCAGTGCCTATGGGAGAAGGCTGGATGACTGGCCAAGACAGCGTGCTAGCCTGGCTCTTTAAAAATAGCTTTGTTTTATGTAGTTCCCAGTATTTATCATGGGTAGCTAAACTTAAAAAAGCAGGATTCTCAAAAATACTGAAAAGTTCACAAGAAAAATGTGATGCCCTCCTTGACTAGAGTGTCTAAACTGCTTCATTTTCTGTGCTCTACAACAAATGGCATGACACAATGTAGGAAAGGAATACCCTAATCCAATCTTGTAACTGCAAAATTGCTTTTTATACCAACCGAAATCTTTAATTGTCAGTACTTTTCTTAATGAGCCGAACTATTCTAAGCACTTCAGGGGTTTCTTCTGCTAAATTACACCTCTTTCTTCCTCCTATTTCCTATCAAGCACTCTCTCAAAAAGATGCCCCAAATAGCTGAGCTGTACCTCACTACCCAAATTATCTCCTCTTCTGAGGAGTAAGCAATGAAGAAAGCATACCATTTGTAATATTCCATCTTACTATGCTTTCAAGTCTCTCCAAGCACTGAGGAGCTAGAGCTTGCCATGCGTGCTGGGGACCTGGGATGTTAAGATTCAGCCAGTGTAGCGCGGGTCTTGCGCGAAAGCCCTGGCACACAGACCCAGCCCTTGAATCCCTCCCGCCTGGCAGCACCCTCCCAGCACGAGCATTTCCCAAAGAGAGGAGCCCACACTTTACTGGATCAAAACCTTGCTAGAAAATGGCAGCTGAATCCTAAAGCACAGACAGCACTTTGGAGCCAAAGCCCCCAGCTTCACCTGACAGGTTATTACAGTATTTACTCTCAACCGAGCTGAGACAACTCCAAGGATTTCCCCATTCTCAGAAGCATAAATGAGTTTCAGTTTCTCTTTCATTTAAAAAAAGGTCTCAGCTTTTTGCTCAGCCAGCACCTGACTTGCACTGTTAGGCTCTGGGTAAGTTTTTACTATCAGGAACATATTTTAGAGGAAGCAGCTGTCCTCACTCCTTTCTTTCCTATTTTTTCCCCTCTCCCCTCTCAAGGAGACAATTCCTAGCAGAAATTCTAGAAAATGTAGGAAAACTGACTAGCCTTTAGGAGAAAGATGCTGACTTCAGTTCTGCTGTCAGTTCTGCTGAAATTCACTACCGTCTTGAGCACATTTTAATACAGCATTGTTTTGCAAAAAGTAAAAATACAGAAGAAAACCCACTACCTTGGTAAAACACAGAGCATCTTTGACAAATAACACCCATTTCCCCCCCACCAAAGCCTAGGCTCAACATCATATTTTCACCGAAAGTTCCTAAAATACATCTTTAGAGATAGCAGAGGTACATATTCATTATTAATCTATTTATTTTTTTTCACATGCAAATAGAGCAAAGTTTACATCCCTGCCAATTTTGTTTCCAATAGCACAGGAAAAATAAAACTATAACAAATTGCTTTTATTACTTCCTTAAACAAGAACTGAAACTTGTCCAAAAAAGCACATGAAAGACTAACTTGGACGACTTGAGCTTTTGCCAGGCACAGGAGTGATATAATAACGCAAAAACCTACATGCATATCAATAGAGAAATAATTAACTGGGCATTAAATGAATGCTTGATTTTAATAGCACAAAGGGGGTTAATTGGTTCATTGGTTGCTTGCACTAAAAATAAAGCAGATTTTAAATAGAGATAATACATGACTTATTTTATATCGTGTTGTCTCCCCAACTCTAGTCCTAAACTCCTCCAGCACCAAGAAGCCCTACTGACTTCAAGGGCATCTTGGTGTGCTGTGATGGTTCGTCAGGTCTGATTTGACCAGCGGCACGGTAAATAAACATGGCCTTGAAGAAACAGTTTGACTTATTTGGCAGAAGAATTGTGACTGCACCGGGAAATAACTTTTTAGGTTTGTCTAATTTCATCCCCTTAGGATGTAAACTGCTGTCCTTGAAGCCAACAGGAACTTTGTAAGGGGTTTGGGAGAAAAGAAGATCAGGTCTTAGGGGTCACATCGCTTTTGGCTGGGGAGAATTATCCTGGGAACAAACTAGCTCTGCCGAGTGACACCCGTGGCTCTCAAAAGCATTATTACTACCTAGCCAGGGGCTGGCTCAGCATAGAGGACACTTGGAGATAGGAGAGCCTGTGGACCCACTAAGTGCAGGTATGACCACGATGTTCTGTGCTGCGACCAGTGCTTGGAGCGGGGACTGGCCATCACCCCTGGGCTGCTGCCCTCCAGTCTGAGCTTCTCTGATCAACTGCCTGAATCTGGGGGCTGGCTTCGGCACTGGGCTACGTCAGTTCTTCTGCTCAACTTCGATGGATGTTACACCTGGGACACCAAGGTTAGCATTTGGCCCTGCATCCTCTACGGGGGAGGCAGACACGGGTTTGAATGCAGAGGAAATGGAGCTTGCTCCTCCATCGCCACCCACCTCTTCTATAGTTAGAATGAGAAAAAAAGTGTTGTTTTTTCAAAATATAACCCTGTGTTCTGACTCTCCACAAATATTTCCATTTAGCCAAATGGTATGTTTTACTTAAGTACAGCTGAGAAGAAAGGCGAATGCGAGGGAGAGATCTACCAATGCATCTGAAAGTGCCTTTTGGAAAGCCATGCTTGAATCTCTCTTAAATGTATTACAATTCATTCTCTGTTTACTTTAGGCAAACAGAAAAACTCATCGTGGAGCACTCATTTTCGCAAGCTAATCAAGAACATTAGGTCCCAACAGATTCATTTAATAGAAATATAATAGGCATTCCTGCTTGCTTTTAATCTTGCCTAGCTGCAAATGCTAAAATGAACAGTGAATTAACCCTGCCTTGGAACAGAGATCCTTTCACAGCTGACATCATCTCTCTTACGGCTTGTAAACACTCCAGGCTCCCTGTATGTGCTTTCCTGGCTTTTGCTCTTTCCCGGCAGCAGAGGAGAGGAGTGGAGAGGAGAGGAGTGGAGTGGAGTGGAGGAGAGGAGAGGAGTGGAGGGAAGGAGAGGAGTGGAGAGGAGAGGATGCTCCCACCTGCATGCAGCTAGGAAGGGGAGGAATAGGCGAGCCCTAAAGGGAGTACTGTGTGTCAGCAGAGCAAAACCCACCGCCACCACCCAAAACCACGGCAGAACTAAAATGTGGATGGGAAAGTGAATTCTGGGGTGCCTCGGAGAAGGGGAGGGGGGTGTGACTTTTTGTGCATCACCAGCTCCCTGCATGGCTCTCCCTGATTTTCTGTGTGACAAGGTAGTGTGACAAGGCCATTCACGTGCTGTCATCAAATATAAGAGATTTTTCAAGCAATCTGAGATCTTAAATTGTTCACAGATAGCAGAACTAGCATTAGAACGCTAAACAGGAAAAAAAAAAAACCTATCATATTTCATAATGTATGTCATAATGAACAAAAGCCTTTCAAAAAAAAAAAAAAAAAACAAAACCGGTTTTCACTGTGCTAAAGTAACAATCTAGACTTGTTGTAAGTATGTTATTCTTACAAGTAGTTCGCAGTTATTCTTGAAGGCAAGTCTTGGAGTTTCCTTAGCATAGTGCTGCTGGGGAAAATTTTCAGCATGTCCATCTTCATCTCTAGCCTGAAGGGAAATATAATGGCCTATTTAGGGACTTACAAATAATGGAAGGAAAAAAAAAGTAGCTAAAAGCATAACAGCTCAGATCATTAAAACAGACGGGAATCCCAAAATACAACATTATTAAAAAGCTTCTTTAAATGCTTAGTACACCCTTTAGATATGAGAACTTGGGATGCTGTTTTCTTACATAGCTTAGGTTGAACATGCAAATTCATTGCGGTGTAATAATTAGAACAACAAAAGACAAACCCCAAACAAAATACTTGAGCTAGAAACTGTGAGTTACTCAGGGTTTCAGTTTACTCCATTGCATTTTTCAGGATTACATTACATATGTACTCGTTTAAACTTTTTGACATGATTAAGCAATCCCTAGATACTGTACTTGTATTTTAAATTTAACAGCAAGGCCAAAAAAATAAGTTTTCATACTCATAATTTACATGTAATACTATTATAGATAAATGGATTCCCCCTCCATGTTTAAGTGAAGCTTTGAAAGGAGCAATCATCTAGCAAGAACAATGATCCTTCAGTCAAATGCGGTCAAAATATTTCATGACAAAGATGCATTAAAAGTTACCGGTTATTTGGAACTACGCTGTTAATTAAGAAAGCTGAAGTTTAAATGGAGACATTACCAGAGCCCATTAGCAATCCTGCTTGCATATAGTATTTTTCCCTTCTCATCTGCAGCATTTTCTGCTTTTGAGTTAAAGCAAAAGGGAGAAGCAGGTGAAAGGAGGAGTGTCAGCAATACACTCATTACACTGTTCATTTGGGTGACACTTGCACTCCGTTCCGCTCCATCTCATCTGATCCCTGACTGTTCGCTCTCTCCCTCTCGCAGCCTCCCGAAATTCACAGCTGAGCTGTCTCCCTCACATATGGCTTGCATATAATTATGCACATTCCATTTTACACTGCATTAAAATGATGAGCTCCTGGCTCCCTGCCAACCTATTTAAATCGGCCCCTTGCCCGAAGAAGCTGGGGAGAGGAGGGGGGCAGAAAAGGGGAGGGAGGGGGTTGTGACCGGAATAGGGGCAAGGAGAGCAGGCGGAGGCGATGGGGTGAGGAGCAGGTAGTCCTGCTCCCCGACCCTCCAGCTGCCCCACGACCCCCTTCCCCCTGGGGAGGTCTGGGGGGTCCAGAGATGCCCAAGTACGATGCACTTGCATCTCGGCGGCTGCGGCAGCGCTGCCACGCTGTCCCCCCCTCACGCAGCGTGAACTGCCTGTCGTCGTGTGTCACACTCCCGGCACCCAGGCTTTTTCAGTGTTGGCATTTATGAAAGATATTTACACCTTGCAGGCTCTGTGGCTTGTTTGCCTTCAAATAGGTTTCTGCCTCTCCCCAGGGAGAGACGGGGTGGGAAAGGGGAGCCGTGGGATAACAGCACTGGAGATTTTTAGGAAAACATGGATGGGTTGCATGTTGACTCCAGAGGGTTTTGACTTGGACCTCTTCTTTTCAGCCACGGGGTGTGAACAAACCCTGCCTGACAGATAATGCCATTTTTAAAAGTGCAAAGTTTGTCTAAAAGTATGTTTTGAGTAGCACTTACAACTGATGATTAGTGGGAAGTGGGAAACAAGTTTATTCTCTACATTTCCTAGCAGCTTATGGGAATTTTCTTTCACTGCCCTCAATAGATGCAGGGTGGAAAATGTCCAAATTTTTTCCTTAAAACCACAAGGAAGAGGCATAGCATTCCTGAGCACCTGAAATCACTGACAAAGGTTTACATGTATTCTTCTAATTACTAGTTTGGCACTGAAACCTCTCCTACCTAATAAATCTACCTCCCATGCTGCGTGGAGCACACAGTTTGAATTTGACCGTGTTTTGTAAAACAAAACACCCCAATTCTCATTTTGAAAACAATCTTTGTCTTTTCCTCTTCTCCATGAAGGAATACGGGCAACCTGACAAAGCTCTTCCAGGTCATCTAGAAGACAACTGGGGGACGACTGCCTTAAAAGTGCCTTGCACAAACAGAAACGGACCTGTCAGCTCGGGATCACAGGTGCCAACGGGATGCTCAGTGACAGAGAGCTGGCGAGACGTCGCGTGGGGCACAGGTGTTACGTAGGGCTCTGGATGCTCTCAGTGCCCCCCAGACCCCTGAAATCGTATCTTGGCACTATTCTAGGCGCTGTGCACGTGACGGCTGGCACGTTGTAACCTGCCGGTGACCCTTTGGAGCATTATCTTGGTGCACGCGCACACCTTGTAACATGAAATGGATATCAGGGTGTTTGTACAGCGTGTGTCAAAACATAGGGACAAACCCCACCGACCTCGACCCCCTTACCAAAACTGCCAGCTACGCAAAGGTTATTCACCCCTGCTGATGGCAACATGCTCCCATGCTACTGATCCAAACCTTATTTTAATTAACTTTGGATCTCCCTAAAATTTCCTAGTCTACAAAACCAGTTTAGCTACATACTGCTACAATTTGCTCAGGAAGCAAACGAGTTTAGCTAGCTGTTTCCCTTTGTGAAAAGCACCTATTCTCAGCGGTCAGGGCTGACTCTCCAGTTGCTTTACCTTAAGTCATTACTATCACCTTCCAGTTGTAAGTAATTTGCAGAGAAAACACCCTTAAAAATTCTCAGTGCTGTTCTAAAGCGTGTTAAAGAAGAGGCTCAGAGATTATCTTGCCATGGTAATATGGTGGTATGCCTGTATCTACATTGACTTACGCTCAACTGCTGCTGCACACCAGTAAGCAACTGCCTCAGCTCCCCAGCATCCCAGCCTCACTCACAGCTTCTCCATCAGGCCTGGCTGATGGGATGTATTTTGCCTGCTATTGTTTAAAAGAAAGCAACTGAAAAAAAAAAAAAAAAGAAAAAACCAAGCCAAACCTGTGATCTCTGATTTTTTTTTATATGTTTTTAAACTGCTAAGATTGTTATAGAAATGCTCTCATTAAAAAAAAAAAAAAAGTCCAAAAAGCTATATGTGATTGATCGCCTATATGCAGTATGTGGTACAACTGCTCTCCACAGCACATTCTGACATTTTGTTCCAGGAGAAAAAAGGCTTCAGCTCCTGCTCTGAGAGCTGGGACCATGGTGAGTGCCACCGGCTTTATCAGCACAAAACTGCTGCAACTTCACTGTGGCAGCCCCTCTCCGGGGATTTACCGAATCTCTGAATTCAATAGCCTGCACTGGCAGGCAGCCGCCTCCCCGTCAGCTGCACAGGATCTGAGAGGGAAACCTGCCCGTTCGCCGGCCCGTGGGACGCCGGGCTGGACACTCCACAAAAGAGGCGGCACTCACACCTCCCCGGCTGCTCCTGGCAGAGGAGGGCACGTTACCCACGGAGCAGCGCTGGCAAGGGAAAGTCTAGCCAGAAAACTGCAGTCGATTTGGTGGAGCTGGCTCAGCTGGAAGGTCAGCCCGGTGGTGGGCTGTGCGGGAAATGGCGGCCTTTAATTGAGGGTTAGATATAAGGGAACTCTTCTTAATGATGGGCACGGCAAAGCACTGGAGCAGATTGCCTAAGGAGACTGTCAAAACCCCATCACTGGAGTTTTTTAAGAGCAGATTAGGCAAACATCTGTCAGGAATGACATGCACAGAGTAGCTCCTGACATGGGGAAGCCGGACGCATGAGAATATCTCCTTTCCCAGGTCCCTTTCCTCTTTGCTTTCTACCGCTGAGCTTTGAAGGGAAACGGCAGGAGGGTAAGGGAAAAAATAAATAAAAAAAAGAACAGAAAACAGGATCTGAAAGGACCTCTCTGAAAAGAGCACAGCATTTGATGCTCAGAGATATGTGTACTCATTAATAACTGCAGGATGACAACCATCTCTGGCTACACAAACTGTGCTATTCATTCCTAAGCCAGCCAGCCTATATTTGTGAAAGATGCCAATTGTTTGGAAACAGACTATATATTAAGTCAAGATTCCTTTTTTTAACATGACAGAGGAAGAACAATCTACAGCAGAATTTCCTCCTCTCTGAAGTACATGAATATTTGTTTTTCCTTATTCTCAGAGAAAAATTATCTTGATCCAGACAGAGGATTTCTTAGCTTTGGCGTAAGTCTTTTCGTGCAGCCTTAGCCTTGGGAGAGGAAATCTGTGCTTACATTCTAATATTAAGGGCAGAATCATCTGATAGTGTAAGTCACAAGGTAGGTTGAACAGAATAATTTATGAAGATAGAACTTGTTAATGCAAAGCTTCCACTAAAATGGGACAATGCATTTGCAATGAAATCCTACTGCTTGGTTCACAAAAGTTTAATGCCTCTTAACTGAAAACACCTAACATCTATTTTCTAAGAGCAACTGCCACTTGAGTAATGCAGAGTGACAGAATATTAGCCTGCTTACTCAGGATAAAATTGCCACCTAATTTCCATAAATGTCCTTTAAAACAGAGGGAACACGGGACCGTTACCCCCAGTCACATTAAACACAGGCATTAGTTGAATGCCTCTGGTAGAACAAAAAAACAAAGCTGCAAGAAGTTGAACAGCGTTGCTATAGAAGCGCAGATAACTGCGTCGAGGCTCCCGTCCCGTGGTGATGAACAGAGGAAGTTCACATCACCCTTAATACTATTGTCTCTGTAGGCTGGCCACAGATGGGAACTGAAAGCCGTGTTTCCGTTTCCACCACAAAGGTTATCTCTCCCTTCACTCAAACTCGAAGGAAATCCTTGGGGAGACCCTAATCCTTGAAATTCTAGTTCCTGTGCATTTCTGTTGTCCCAGATAATCAATTACCATGCTCTCTACATTCACTGCACCAGCAACGGTAAAAATAGTACTGAACTTCCATCTGTTCAGTACACTCTTCCCAGAAACATGAATGTCCTTGGTGTGGGCTGGGGTGGTGGGGAAGCTTGACGTAAGGGTGCCGGGTCATGGCTCCATGCTGGGAGTGGAGCAGGGCCAGGGACGAGGGTCCAGAGAGGACCTCCGTGGTACAGCAACTGTGCAGTTATAGGAGTGAGCGAGCCCCAGGCTCAAGGAAAGTCTTCCCTCAGGAAAGCCCCCACTAACGTTTGACAAGAGGTTTGCTCTTCTCGAGGATTTCAGGATTTTCCTGATTCACGGCGTGATGGAATAAGAGGTATTTATTAGCTTGTTGCCTCTCTCAGCTGCAGTCTATTCACTAATCTCTACAGCTGTAATATTTTGCCACTCCAAGCCTCTAAAATCTTCTCAAGCTTTTCAAAAAGTCGCAGGTATTTTGAAACATGTCAAAATAATGTTTCATAAAATCTTCCCAACGTCAGATCAGTGAAAATAAAGGATCTAAAATCACACTGGTTGTTTATCACATTGCTATCATTTACTTCCTCCTAAGGATAACATCAAGGTGATCCCTTTTGCCTGACCTCCCGTGGCCACCCTAGATTGGAGGTGATCACCCTACCCAATGTCTCCCAGGCCGAGGTCTCTCTGCCAGCAGTGGCTCTCTGCACACTTGGTGGTGGTCTATGGAGAGCTTACAGGTCACGTGCTACTCAGTCCCCTTGTTTCCAGCTGCTAAAATGCATTCAAAGACAGCTAAAAATACATTAAATACTTTCCTAATGTTATTTTTCCATGTAAGCAACTGCTATAGTCACCACAGGAATGTTATTTGATCGCCAAGGGGAGGGGAAGTGGTCCACGAGACAATCTGTCTACTGGAGGTGATCTACAAAACGAAATTGGGAATATGCCCTCTTATAACTTCTTTATTAAGTATGCAGAGGAAAAACAGAAGGGCTTTTGCTGACTCCTTTTGTTGCTGTCTCTCCTCTTTCCTCACACGTGCCACACCAAGACACACGTGAGCATGTGAACAAACACACATGCACGCATCTCCACCCATTATTTAAAATAGGAATTGAGTTCTTGTCTACCCTGGAAAAAAGTCACCAGTGGGTAGAAACCAGTGGAACAACATCAACACAGCAAGCAAAACCTTGGGACTGTGCACACAGCTCTTCCCGGGCCCTGAGCAGAGGGTACGCTACTGGAGACAAGTTTGTGCCATTTTGGTGCCTGGGACCCATCCACAGCTTTCCTTGAAATCTCTCCCTGGCACTCAGCTGCTCCTGGCTCCTACGCATTACAGTACAGACTTCCACAGTTGCAGAGTCCCTTTCACAGAGAGAGAAGTTACACAGCCACTGAGAAGGAGCAAAGATGCGCCTGCAAAGACGCAGTCCCTAAGTAGAGCCTGAGATTCAACTCCCTGCAGGCACCCCCAGCAAGACAAGGGACCCTACCCTTGCTGTACCTCTCGGTAAGACCTGCCTGTGCTTTACTGTGGTACATCCATTATAGACAGTGATGGATATAGACCCAAACTCTAGGCTGTGTTCACATTTTAGTTGCTATTTCATTTCTCCTGCTGTCAAAAATGAATATAAAATCTGAACAGAACATGGTTAATGGCAGACTGGACGAGCAAAGCATTTTGAGTGCATGTGTTTAGGAGAAAGTTTGGTGTAAAAGTGTCTTCAGGAGCCAGTGATCTGGCCAGTGTTATTGAAACTGGAGAAAATACATCATTCAGAATATGCTGCAATCTTCTCCATTGTGCTGACAGAAGACATACTCCCTGACTTGAAAAATGGTCACTAGGTTGAACCTGCTATTCTACTCAAGCCCAGCCCACACCTCCTCATTGTCCCTTTCTGAACAGGTATAAAACTCCAGGGAAACAGGCGGTTTTGCTGAGAAAAGCTGCCCCAGAAAAAATGCATTATGACAAAGAAGGAGAAGGTGCCAATCTGTGGAATGATAGGGCAGTGTTTCTGAAATTATCCTCGTCAAAGCAATGTTCATTTTCTTGCATAACTGAAGCACGCTAAAAAGTCCAAACAATATGCCTGAAAAACCTGATAAACAGTTATTTTTGGATCTTTCCTTTTTTTGAGTAATGCTTGTCTTCCATGTCTTCGAATGGTCCAGCTTTATGTATTAAATTTTTCACTCAGAATTTCGTGGTATAAAATTATCCACAGTTTATATTTTAAACACAAGCTGCAAACTCTATTATAATGTAATATTATAAGTGAATCTAAAGGAAATACTAATAACAGTACTACCCTAGTGCCTGCTAAAGTAATAACTTCCATCTTACTGCATTTAAAAGTCACTCAAAACTTATACCAAAAGAAAAAAAGAAGGACTCAGCTTTGTGGATTTTATTCACCTTATTCTCCCCTCCAGCCAGTTTTGTTTCATATGCTTTATAGAAGAACCCTGACTTCCTGCTGGACTTCTCATTCTTCCAGGCAAAATGAGGATCTTTTTTTGTACAGTTTGCAATGCTGTGCCTTCTACCACAGTCATAAAATACTTAGGAAAAGCTGATGATCGCCTTCAGTTTCACAATACATCCAGAAAGAGCAACTGAAGCAAAACCAGCAGTGTCTACTGCCCTGGACCACTCTTCTTATTTTTACAGGAAGAGGACAAGAATGACTGAGATGTTTAATGACTTGAGCCCACAAGCAAGGGAAGGTGGTCCAGCCTCGATCCAGCTGCTTTATGCATTCAAATGAAAATTCCCCATTAAACCTCATTTTCCCACTGTGTTTCAGACTTATGCCCCTTTTTCCTTCCTCTACCAGCCAACAACTAGGCAGTTCCTGCAGCTTTACTGGCTTCTGCGGGATTGTGCTACCCTTTCCCTGACGGTCATGGCACGGTGATATATGAGAAGTGTTCAGGTGGCTGCCTCAAAAGCTAATTTTTCAAACTGCACAAACCTTTACCCATGTCATAAATTTTAATAACCAGTTCTGAATTGTCAAAGAACAAATATGATAACAAACACATAACACTGAGATAATTTGAAATAAACTTTGTTTATTGCCCCTTTGAACGTTTCTTCGATAAGCCACAGCTGTGTGGGACCTTCACGAAAGTGAGCCTGTCCTACTAATCTCTCTTCTGATTCACAACAGGCCTGATCCAGAGACACTAATGGACCATGCTTGACAGTTATTGCAACATACTCAATACACAGCCTAAAATATGGCTAGGAAAGAAATGAAAATATACTACAGACTTCCAGCAGATTCCATTTTTGTAATAGGTAGCTCCCACCAGCGTAGCCAATAAGCTTTTCCTCTCTCCTCGCATTCCCTGCTTACTATAATTTATGAGATAAAAGCATTCTCCAAAGTGTGGTTCACTGTCAGGTAGCTCAAGTATCCCTTCTAGCTGCTGCCGTTTCTACAACGGTTCCCCAGCAGAGTTTCCCAGAGACTCCTGTGCAGGGCAAGCACTCAGTTTCCAAGCAGCCTGCCCGAGAAGCGGGGAGGCAGAAAAACACAACACCAAGGAAAATAAATAAAAAAATATATCTCCTCAAATGCTGGTTATGGTTAGCTAAGGTTCACAGACCGAACAAATCACTGTCCCTAATGAATTTGTTTCAATGCATCTGCTTATTTCAAGCTTCAGCGTTGTAAATACCAGAGCAACAATGTGGATTTTCTACGATAGCAGTGTCACATATATGATTAATCATCTTGACTCAGAGCATAATTTTTTTTAAAGCAATTGCAGGCTGGTTTAATGAACTCCTCTCCCACTGGCTTTTATAGACTAGTCATGATCAACATACCATTAAGATAAACCCTGCGCCCCATCCCTCCCCTCTCTGACAGCTTGCCTTATTTGCTTCACAACAGTCAATATCCAATTAAGGGGCAACGGATTTGATCGATCCAGAAGGTAACAATAAGATTTAAACAGCTGGTAAATTCTACATGTACTCTTTTTCTTTAATTCCCATCTTGGTGGTATATAAACAGCTCTGCGCTTTGAATAAATGTGGAGGAGGAAAAACAATGGCCAGGTCTGGTTGGTAAAGCTTCCCCTCCGGTGGGCTGTACCTGCAAGCTGCTCCGCAGCAATAAATGCTTGTCTGGGATCGGTGCACGACAGGCAGGATCCTATCCTCTCTGTTTTCTGTGGCCTTTTAAAGCGTGAAAATAGAAATCTCTGCCTGCTTTCCTTATGAGTGACATGCCACTTGGGCCATTCACACATGAAAATGGAGGGGCCGTAATGTTATTGAAGCAACCATTTATTATCCGGGTGAAGGGATGACCAGTCTGGGTAGGGGGGGGTAAAACCCAACAGGAGTGAAGCATATGCAGCAGAATGGGCAAGGAGAGGGTGAAGAGAAAAGAGGGGAAGCTTTGATACAAAAGACATCTTCTACAACCTTAATATCATCTCCCAGTCTTTCTGCCGATGATGAATGGCTGCAATAAAAGGTGGGACAGTGGCAGTTATAAGCAGGACAAAAGCAAAACCTGGCTGGTGGTGAGGAGCATTCGTTATAATTCCCAACAGCTCAGCTGGAGGTCAGGGACTGAGGTCATGATATTGCCACTGCCATTGGGTCTAATACCAGGTACAGTACTTCTCCCTCCTCTCCCGCCACCTTTTTTTGAGGCTTTTATTCAAAGTTTTACTTTCAAATACATTGGCTGACATAGTCCAAGTGAGTACCCCTCCTTTACCAGCATTTCCACTCTTCTTTAAAGAAGAAGTGATGACCACGGGGGATGTCATGCTCTCACTGACAAATGGGACATAACTCAAACACCTCTGAGCTTGCTCCCAATGCTGGCAGAAAGTTATTTCTAAATCACAGCAGTGTGCCTGTGTTTTCCACTGCCCACTGCAACCCTCTGTCAGACAGTGGGATTCCAGTAACATTTATCATGTCTAAAACTCATAAGAAAGTTCAAAGCACACAGATCTTTTCAGGCAATGGGAGGCAACCAACTATAATTTATCTTCCCAACTTGCCTTGGGATTTGAGAAGTCCTATTCTGAGTTTTCTCCTTTCTGTTACATGAAGATGAAACATGCTGAAAAACACCTTTGTCTTCCCAGTTCC
Organism: Jacana jacana; assembly: GCA_013400555.1. Classification (NCBI taxonomy): domain Eukaryota; kingdom Metazoa; phylum Chordata; class Aves; order Charadriiformes; family Jacanidae; genus Jacana; species Jacana jacana. The sequence goes on from VZTM01013224.1 coordinate 199,335, forward strand.
TTTCACTAATGTCTTCCAAGGGGAGCAGTTGCAGGTAGATCCTTGGCCATCCTTCTGAGGCTAAAGGAGTCCACTTATAATTATTTCCAGCAGTTTATCAGACTACATCTTTGTTTTCCACACTGTGCATTGTTATTACAGAAAAAAACCCAAACAAACAAAAGAAAAGAAAACAAAACAAACAAAAAAAACCCAAAGAAACTTCCCCAACCCAACCCTACTCTAACTCCTAATGACAGGCTTTAAAATGGGGATGCTTCCACTGGAAAGAGAAGCAAGCAGAAACTCACCATCTTTTTGTCTTCTGCATTGACTCAAATGGCTTGTTTCCTGCCTACCTGGTTCCCTAACCTGACCTACCTGACCCCTTACCACACAGCAGAGGCTCATCACTGTCTGCCACTTAGACATTGAACCATTGAACAAAATCCTTTGAGTGTGGCCATTCAGCCATTCCCTTATCCACCAATATGCCTATGCCACCCTTACTATTTCAGGGCGGCACACTCAATTTTGTAAAGCTTCTATGGGTTTAATCCAACCTTTCATGTGCAGGTCACCTATATAACTCCTACTCATCCAATACCTCCAACAAATACTTAGCCAATAACCTTTAGTTTACAGCTCTATCCTTTAATGTTTCCTCACTGTCCAGTAGCTTCTTTGGTGTCACCTCAAATGCATATCCATTGTGCTTCTGGGCCCACTGAAGTCCAGCTGGTGGCCTAGCCAATAGGTCTGCGACCATAGGTCTGTCTGATTTTCCTCAAAGACAGAGCTACTGCTTCCACAGAGAAGAAAAGAGATGGAGCTAGGACATTCCTCTGAAAAGAGGATACCACAGCTACAGAGCTGGAAGGTGCCAAAATCACTGTCCCTGCACACTGAGTGCCCCTGGCTCCTCCTTATAAGAGCTGGGCTTGAAGCGGCCAGGTGGGCTTTGTAATACTCAGAGAGTGAAGTACTCTTGGTGTTTCTCAGCACTCAACTGAGTGCTAACTTTTCTGTCACCAGTGTAGAGACCTATCTGTCTCATTTTAGGGCAGAGTCAAAATGACATCTCTGTCTAAGCAGAGTCTGGAAAAAACTTGTGAAAATGTGGCCTTTGGCCTTTGAGCCATGGGGCACAGTTCCACAAATTCCCCATTGTTTGACCAAGATGTGCAGGTCTTTATCTTGGTCACAGTGTATATTACAGCAGGAGTCATTAAGGCTTGGGGGAAACTGATGCTCTTATTACTACCACTACACAGAAATACAAAAGCCTCAAGCAAAGAACCATCCCTAAATAAACACTTCAAGCAGATTTTTATTCTACTGAATATTGCCCCTATATGAAAATCTTAATATAATTTTCTTTTCCGTATCTGATTCCATCAAAATCCAAGACCTGGTTCTCTCACCTGCATCCAGACCGTTCTGCAGTGGGTGTCAGCTCTGTAAGGCGCAGTAGCGGTCTTGACCTCTGTTTTATAATCTGCACCTAGAGCTTCTCTAAAGTGAAGAAAGCACCTGCTTGCCCCTCACAGAATCACCAGTAAAGCTAAGCTTAGGCAAAGGCCAGAGCCATCAAGATAAACACCAGGCTACTGACAGATGTTCAGCCTAACCTAAGATTGAGGCCAATAGACAGGAAAATCCAGGTGAAGCACCATGGTGGTGGCCATCATCGTCTTTTCTTTAGCAACAGGCTGGTCAGACAGAAAAGAAGCTAAGGAATTTGTTTTCATATTCAGAGTGTGAGTTTCAGGTATAAAATGACAATTTAAATTAATTACATCTAACCATGTAATAATGTTCGTGTCAGTTCATTACAGGCATCTTCACCATCGATGCTGTGAAACGCAACTTAGAGACTTGTTTTGTGAGGAACAAGATGGAACAACCATTTGTCTCACTTGCATTGTTTATATATTAATTGCTAAATTGTTACTAATATTATTAATCTCATTATCCTAATTACACGTGTTCTGTCTTTTTCCAGCAGCGTTCCTTCCAGCGTTAGTTTACTTCACGCACCTCCATTGTTCCTCTCTCTCGGTTTAGAAACCTGACGGGGGATTACTGGCATCGAAGAAAAGGCAAATGTGTACTGAGCAGGAGGAGCTGCAACATCAGCTGCTTGACGGGAAGGGGGAACCCACGAGCATTCTTTAACAACCAGCAGGCTCCACCGCATACACTGGCAGAACGTTTCACACAGTGGGAGGCAAGGTCCAAAAAATCAGACCACTCTAGTCCTTTAAAAGCAGCCCGGGTCCCTTTCTGCAAGCCTAGGTCATGTGCCTGGCACTGCCTCATATGGTGTCTCTCTTCCGCCATTTGTTTATTTGCTTCTGGCAGTTTTGGCAGTGAGGTATCGGAGTGAAATGCACACCACTCCATACATATGGTGGGAAGAATCTAGTGCATCAGCTGAATGCATACTGTACTGTATACACATTCTGTTTTATCTCCGAGCACAGCTGTGCTGTAAAAGCTTACAAAATGTGAAGCCTTCTGTGCAGCAAAAACATCGACAGGAGAAGCTGGCCTATAACTTATTAGGTTGTGACACAAGCCAAAAAAAGCCGGAGTTAAAGCTGACAACTCCTGGCACCGCGATGCAAAGCACAGTGGCTCGAAGTTAAAGAGGGAGCCTCAGCCCTAACTTCATGTTTTGGCCTTTCGTTGCCGTGGGTTGCAAACGGCATCACTGGTTTGTTCCAGGACAATTATTCCCAGCCCCAGTGGGTGGCTTCCAGGGGGTGACCAGCAAGCAAACACACACATCATCCCCCCAGTGCCCCACTGTGCTCACTGCAGCCAGCGCCAGGAAGGGACTCAAGGAGGGGGTGGGCTAGAGCCAAAAAGCGATCGTGGGCCTCTTCCTCACCCAGCACAGTAGCCCGCAAGCTGTGATCAGTCCTGTGATCAGACCCCCAGCTCTGAAGGTAGTGGAACATATGGTAGGAAACTATTCTGTGCTGGCTGGACCAGATGTCTGGTAGAGGTTTTTTTCCATCACAACCATGAAACAGGGACTCTTTATTTTAACTTGAGCAAGAACAGCCGCAGAGGGTCAGATCTAAGGTACCCTAGCCCAGGCTTGTCTCCAACAGCAGCCAATATCACCCTCCTGAGCATAATTTGAGGAGCAACGAGCCACCAGTCCTTCCAGGAGTACAGACCTACCATGAGGGCACTGGGAGTTGGTGTGTGAGAGGTTTGATAACTGAGTTTGGCCTGTACATCAACTGTTCCTGGATTTTTTTACAAATATCACACTGTGCAGCACTGATCTACATGAGATAGTAAGCAGTCCACCTCCTTTCCTACCTACTGGCTCCATCTGTGCATGAACGTGTAGGTAGAGGAACTGTGGTGAGTAAGCAAAAGAGGAAATGGAAACACAAGGTGAGACAGCATTTTTAGAATGCAGGGGAACTGACCTGATAAGAAAGCCATGACTAGAGACATCACATTTCCTTGTTGATCCCATGAGAATGAACTCCTCAGGCAGCTGAGTGCTAGAGCCATCAGGGCTGACCTATGTGCTTCCCCTGGATGCTGTGAGGGCTCCCAGGCCAGAGAAAGCCTCGGCTAATGTCTGGGAAAAAATCCCTCCTGTCCAGCCCCATCACTGCCTGAGATGGTACCAAGCCTCTGGCCCCAGCAGCTTCCTTGGCAGCTGCAGGTTGTGGAGAGCACAACCTCATGGTAGGAGAGCACCCTAGAAATGCACTCTTTTCTGCTCCTCCCCCGAACTTATTTCTGTCAGGCAAGAACCCACCTGATCCTGAGAGGAAAAGGCAGCTTCACCATTCTGCCAACAGGAAACAAGGGAGAAAGGAATCCCAAGAGGAAGCTTTTTCCTAGCCTCCACCATATCCCTTGGCTGAGAGGTGGCTTCCCTCTTGTGACACGATCACGATGGCACCTCCAAACCCAGCAGCTCCTCAGGGCTTCCCAAAAGGCATCAGAGAAGCCCTACAGCAGGGCACTGGCTCTCAGACCACTCCCACCACAGCTCTGAAACCCTGCAGCTCTCCTGGAAGGACAACCGCCTTGCGCAGCGCATCCCTGTGGAGGATGAAATACAACCCCCAGCCAAGCTTAGCTTCTCTGCTTCGTCTTGTGGGAGCGCAGCTGCATGGCCCCGCCATTGTCTCTGTCTGCTGTCTTCCCCCCTAGCCCTGCAGGTGACTCCCTGCAAGCTCTACAGCAAAAGGGAAGGAATGGCTGTCGCACTTTTAGGGGATGAACAGATAAGAAACAGCCATTTAAGGCTCAGCCAGACATTTTGTCACCTCTTCTATCAAAGTTATGAAAATAAAAGAGAAGCAAGGGAAGGGGAAAATAACAAGTTCTTGCCTTGAGCTCATGTAAGTTCATTTTCAACAACTGACTTTGATTGCACCTCCACACTGGATAAACCTCCTTTTTCAAAAGTTATTTTAAAAACATGGCAGGCTCCTCTTTAAAACCAGACCATGGTCTCCACTAAAGGAAAGAGTATCAGTGAGGGGTAATCAGAGGTTTGGAACAGCTCTTACGTAAGATATTAAATAACAAGGAGTTATCCACTTTGAAAAAAAACCACCAAGCCACGAGAATGAATATGATAGTACTCTATGTAAGCTGCTATATTTTTATGTTACCAAAAAAACTCCCATACTTTTGTTACTAAAAAAAAGTGACTACTAACTATCCATTAACTATCCATTGTTTCTCACAATGCAAAATGCTGGAGGGTCAATAAAAAGAGAAAGAAAGAGAGAAAGGGAGAAAGAAAGAGAGAAAGGAGAAAGGGAGAAAGAGAGAAAGAGAGAGAGAAAGGGAGAAAGAGAGAAAGAGAGAGAGAAAGAAAGAAAGAGAGAAAGAGAGAAAGAAAGAGAGAAAGAAAGAAAGAAAGAAAGAAAGAAAGAAAGAAAGAAAGAAAGAAAAAAAGAAAGAAAAAAAGAAAGAAAGAAAATAAATAACTCTTTGCAGAAGAAGTCACCAAGGTGGGTGGTGTACAGGCCAAAAGGACACAAAGATCCAGGAGTGGTGTAATGCATTCTGGAAGGACACATTCACCAGCTATTAACAACAATGGTACAAGCGCTCCCACACTAGAGTAGTTTGAAGCAACCAGTACAGAGATGGCCTCGATATAAAGAGACCCAAGCCTGACCTGAGGGGTGCAAGCTGGCTTCAGCTGGAGTTTCAGGACACTAGTGCCTCTCTGCAGTCAAGCTCTAGAAATGGACTTTGGAGATGTGTAACTCTGAGTCTGTTTTTGAACCTCGAAAGTAACCCATGGAAATTAGTGGAGGCTATCATTTCCACCTCCAGAAAAGATAAATAGATTGTTTCTGAAACTGTCAAGAGACTTCAGAGACAGGGGTTGAAATTAACACACACAGCAAGCACACCTGGTCTACTCTTGTTGTGAGAAGGTGCAGTGCTCTTCATACTCAACAACTCTGAATATTCTGACAGGCCAAAATGAGACAATTGGACTCAAAGCATGTAAATATCCACATGGAAACATCCAAATATCCACATGGAAACATCCCATGAGGAGTACAACAGAGATAAATTTCACTTTGATTTGTAATTTTCCATTCTTCTATTTTTCCTGCATTTCTGAGTTCAGTTATGTAGTTATCCAGGACACCAACTTAGATTGTACTCCTAGAGATACATGGAGTAACCAGAAATGTCATCACTCTCATGCTGCCTTTCAGCAGGAGTTTAAATCTTTCCCTCCTGACCTAAGGAATGCAAAGCTGCTCAGAGGAATTCAGACAATTACATGGGAGCATCCTAGAAAACACCACTACTGGAATGGGAGCTTGCTAAAGGATCACCAGCCACACAGACACTTTCCCCATAATGCATGAGCCAGGAGGGAAAGGGCAGTTATAGATGTTAGGAAATTATTTTGTCTAGACCCTCAACAGGACCTTTAACATTTTCTTTATTAAAACTGGGACTCAAAACAAAAGAAAGTACTAGCATTTTTAACAAACACACATTTTTAACAAACTTGGTATTACAGTTTTACTAGCTGCATTACTCAGCTTCAAAATCACCTTCAATAGCTCCATTGGTTTCTATGAGACCCCCAAATCCACAGTCTCTTGCTACTCTGTCACATGGTGTGATAACGGGTGGAATGGGGAACATTTATGCAGCTCTGAGACATGGAAAGGAGCATGTAGTGATGGAAAAGAAGTAAAATCTATTGGCTGTGCCAAGATATGCCATTTCTTTTTAGATGGTTCGGAGGAAAAGGTGCAGCGGCGTCACCATGTGCATATACACATGGATGAGCATGAATCTCTAGGTTTAGTTCCACCACTCATGAGAAACTTTAAAGTCCACTCTTGCCATCCTAAAACTACAACTGAGCTGCTTCACAAGAGGGTGGAGCTGTCATATGTAGCTGACACTGGTCAAAAGCTCTGAGAGGTCACAAAAGTCCATGTGCTTTTTATGTCCTTTTTAAATCATTTTTCATCCTTCTTGAGCATCAAGTGCTGGCTGCTGTAGAAAGATCGCTGCAGGAAGCAGAAGATCTTAAGAACAAAGCTGAAAAGGGGTTTTTAAACCACCCTGTTGGATCAGCTATCAGACCAACTTCCATTTTTTCCACATCCTTGCTCGTCTTCCCACACACCAGGGAAGACCTGTGTTATTCTACAGATTGACTAAAATGGACAACAAAAGAATAGGAGGCCCACGTCTAGGCCTCGGCAGGGAACCGACCTGGAATATTCACAATAAAGTTGACAGGCTTGATGGCTGAATGGATTTAAGCAACAGCTGGAACCTGATGAGTCTAAAATCACTTCCTCCGAGAAAGCTGATCAGGAGAATAAATCTTTCATGGATTAGATTCAATTAAGAGCTTTCACATCACTGAGAGGCAGCTAGGCATCCATGAACAATACACACTAAAAATAACTGGGTTCCAGGTTCACCACTGAGGCTGAAAGCACAGACTTCTGGAGTGTCTCTGCCAGGGTGGGTATTGGCTGGTGGCGATTACCACGAAAACATATCCAACACCTTGGAAGAAGCCTGAACCCCAAACAGTCCTTCGAGGGCATCCTCTCATGATAACAAAGCACGTTGCCCCTTCAGACCCCTTATGTCTGATATGCAGGAGATGGACTGGTTTCTGAAAGCCGCCACTCAACAGGAAAGGCAGCACATTTTTATGCTGGCTACTTTTAGCCGTGGAGCAGAAAGCGGCAGAGCCGAGCCCGCCATGCACGCAAAGGCTTTCATTCCATAGGCTCCCAGGGCGCAGAAGCTGCAGGGTTCTCAGCAAATCTGAAATAGCTTTCATGGTTGGAGATCAAGTCTCCACAGTGAAACTTCATGAAACGGCATAGGCGGAGAGGCAGGTCCCAAAGCAAAACAAGCCAGCAACTCACCGGAAAGACAGCACATCTCTCAGGAAAAGCATTCAAATGTAATTGATTTTACGGTGCCAATACTTGAAATTAGACAACAACTGAATCTAGGGTTCTTAGAATATCTGAACTAGAAAAAAAAGGCAATCGTGGGTGTATTTTTTACTAACAGGCTTACATACACCTGCTTTTTTTGACACTGGATGCCTACCAAGTGACAGACTGAAAAGTGCCCCTCCTGGTTTGGGGGATATGTTTTTTTTTTAAATAGAAGTAAAAGGAAGCTCATGTTAGCGTGAGTGTGAGGAGAGAGTCGCAGCCGCTTTTCTGGCCTTTCTAGCAATGAATAAGCCGCCTTTCTCAAACTACATCTTTCATTCTCACTTTTCATCAGAAGAAAGTTTTAAAAGGGACCAATTTCTTGCAGAAATTTCCCATTAGAACTATGTCACAACAGCAATTAAGACATGACAGAAGGAGATTACGATGTGGATTCTGGATTTATACGACAGTGCCAGAGCCAAGAGCCTGTGTGATTCCCTCCTGCCCGTGTGATTCCCTCACTTGGGCTTAGATTCTCAGAAGACCTGGTGTAGGTTAAGCAAACAAAGCCCATTGTTTGCTTTTGTTCAGAGAAATTGGTGGCTTAATTTTGTCCCATACTTTGGGAAATCCCAGCCTTGGGGAGAGGAGCAAAGGAAACATTTTCTATCATTCCAGAGGTGCAACGATGACAGGACTCACTCGCCACAAATGCCTGGCTGCATCAGGGCTGATCAGGCGTGGTGTTCCCCTTGGGGTGGTGGGATGCCCTCCTGCTTCCTTCACCAGTGCTCCATGGGGGAAGGGGTTCACGTGGTGCAGGAGCAACCCACCTGGCTTCCACTGTGACAATGTGGGCACCTTTCTACTCCTGCTGGGAGCTCGCACCTCTCTAGCACCTGACTGCGACAGCCATTGATCAGAAAGGAAAATAAAACGGCAGAAGCCCATCTTCTCTTGATGCGTAGCCGTTTGGTGGTGGGAGAGGCTGCTCCCTGCGAAACTCCAGCCAAGCTGCAAATTCACCACAGACCTTCAGTTGTCAGCCGGCCAGTTCACAAACAATTACCTTAAACACTTGACCTATGCTGTGTCCCGGGTATCCATCAAGCAGCAGCTGCTGCGTGAGACCAGTCCCGCGGTACCAACAGGAGCCTGACTTCCCTTCTGACAGTTACTACATCAGATACGCTCGGCTTCGTTTCTCATTACAGTGGTGGCTTTCCGAGGGCAGGTAGGGTTGTGCTTTTCTGTCTGTCTTCTAAAATCAACCTGGGATTTAAAAATTAAGCTGTGCTTTTCTGGTGGTTTGCCACTCCTGGTAGTAAAAGATCTGCGTGTCAGGCTTTCTTGACCGTTACCCTGATAATGCTAACTGAGGTGGGAAGTCATCTACTCATTCTCCAGCCATGCTGACAGGGACAAGATACAACTGGATCAGCACAGGAAGCACATAGAGCAAACAGAGTCTCTTTGTTAAATAAGAAGGTGCCATTTCTAAATAACCATCTTCTTAACTACAACCTCATTCTAAGCAGGGGTCACTGGCCTCTATCCTCCAAGGAATAAGAGTACTGTGATAAAATCAGCAGCAGGAAGGACACAAAATTAGAAACAGGCAGCAGGGAGCAAGGATTTGGGAAGCTGAGAGGGTGTCACAAAACCTCAGAAAACGCTCACTTTCCCCAAGCAAAAATCTACCATTTGGGTCTTGAAATCTGAGACTCACAATAGGAACACGAGCTCCGTCAAACCAGGCGGGTTTTCTGCAACTCTGACAAGGAATTCAGTGCGACAGCTCGTGAAAACAGGTGGTGAGCGTCCAGTTCAGACTTGGAAGCAATGGACTACTGTAAAATTCCCATCTTCCCACCCCTTGATTTAAGAATTTCCGTGTCAAAAGAAAATGGTCAGCTCAGCAAACAGACTGAAATATCTTGTAAAAACCTCGCCTTTTTAATTACAGAAGGTGTGAAATACACATTACATCTTTGAGATTTTACAGTGCTGGTAATATAAAAGAACTAAAATATTTGCCATTATCTTATCAAAGTATCGACCCTGCAGCTTAGAGGAATATTTTATGAATGGCAAACCAGAAAGACTTGCTTTCTTGGGTCACATTCACTGCAATGCAACAGTAAAGAATAAGCCCCTCTCTCTTTCGAAGAATTGATTTGCTTCATTAAAAGCCAAGCCCTTTCTCTCTCTTGCCAGCTGAAATAGCTCCCTTTGTATCCTTAAGTGAAATCATTAAAAAAACATGTCAGATTGAGAGAGATGTGTTTTTCCCAGGTATTCCTGAAAGCCATTGAGTACTACAAGTCAGTACTACAAAATTGTGCTGTACCACTCCAAGCATTCGTTTCTCTTCCCAAACAGAGCATCATTGTTCTTATTTAAAGAAATAATCCTCACAAAGCTGAAATAATTATTCAGCCCAAACAGCCAATAGCAAGTGAAACAGTCTTTAGACAGCTGTCATAGCTCAGCCTTCCGGAAGCTTTGATTTTAATGAAACTCATTAAGGAAAGAAATTAACAGAAATTAACAGGAAAATATCATAATTTGTCTTGTTTCAGAAAGCTTCAATAGAGACAAAAGGCTCTTTAACATGACACTTAATGTGACCAGTCAAAACTCAACTGTTGTTGAGTCTCTCACACCGAGTAAGCAAACCCAAAGTTGGTTATGTTGCAGCTCCACAGTTTGGTGCAGTGAAATGAAAATGTTAAATGAGAATATCCTGTCGTTGGGTGCTAAGGAGGCTGTCTCCCAGCATCTGTACCCTGTGTGCTCGTACAAGCATGCCAGAGCGTTCAAGGTAATGAATATGCTACCTGTAAATATCCTAGGGTAATGAAAGATGAAGGGTAATAAACTCTCTGGGGGAAGGAACCATCTTATAGATAGCTCATGACAACTGTTTCTTTCTGTAACACTCTTCAACGGAGGGGAAAAAAACCCCGTACTTACTGTTTCAGATACATACTAGGTATCTAAGTTATCTCTGATTTCCCATTCAGAAGCACAAAAAGGAACATTTCACTGTGCTTTTTAATCTGAGTGGAACTGACAGAGGAGCGTGCAGCGTTGTAAGCAGCTCGGAGAGACAGAGACAGTACCACCGCTGTATCTTGCTTTAGCATCCTCAGTCTCTCCTCTAGCACGTTCTCCCTGGACCAACCCTGCTACGCGGTTCCCTCATCCCAGCAGAGAGCCACGCACACCCTCCCGCAATGTGGGATGGGCATCAGCTCAGCCAGAGTGGCTGGGCTAAAATCCTGCCCTTCTGGAGACAATTGAGTTTTACCCTTGACTTTCAAAGGGGTCAGGATTTAGAACCCAGAGAGTTGTGAAAGGAAAAGGAACAGGACCATGTGCTCGGAGGGAAGCAGAGGAGACAGCTGGAGAGCAAAAGAGGCATGGAAACTCCCAGACTGCATCTATAAACTAAAAATTTCACCCAGAGTAACTCCCGGCTCCTCGTGGAGACCAGTTTTTGCTGCAGAAATGTGGGGGGAATGTGTTGAAAACATGTAAATAAAAGCATTAGTTATTTGGCATTGGCCAGGTGCAGTGGCAGTCAGCTCCCCAGGCAGAGATGTTATTTTGCCACCATACGATGAATCTACTGACAACAGCAGGGGAATAACAGGGACATGCTTACTATTGCTTCCTAGAACAAGGAATATGTACAAATATATGTTAAAAAAAATGTAGTGCTTCTTCCCTGTGTGTGTGTGTGTAAGTCCTAATTATATGGAATTTCAAACAGTTTTCTTCTGATTTCTCACAGAGGTTAAGTGTCAGTGGCACACAGGAATTTCCAGGATCCATGAGGGAAGATAGAGAGAGCAGGTAGGACAGATGGGAAGAGTCAAGGGAGTAAGCAGAAGCTGATGGCAGGAGGGAGAGAGGACAGGCAAAGGAAATCAAGACTAATGGAAGTGCTGCTGAGAAAAGTAAAAAGTGGGGAGCCTTCAGAAAAAGGAATTTTGGAGAAATAGGCAACAGCAAAATTCTCCTGTCCAGTTTACATAAAGCTTAAATGTTAACACAAGCCATACAGGTTACAGCTTTGGAAACAGGTTCCAGTCCAAATCACTGCAGAACAAGCTGTATCTATCTGAACTGCTGGAATCAACTGGTCCTGCCTTTAGGTCAGCTGACTAGAAAAGGTGTCCCCTGCTTTAAGTCAGATAATTCTCACCTGATGCTTAGACAAAATTGGTCACTGTTTCTAAGCAAGAATACCAGCAACACCCTTCATGCTAGCAGATCCATGCCTAAAGCAATGGCCCACTTGTGAGTACAGCTGTTCCAAAATAAATAGCTAATCTATTAAAATCACTCAAGACAAACTGATGAGAATGACCAGAATTCAACCCCACAGCACACACAGTTAATACTATATACAAGCTGGGAAAGTTAGCTGTGAACTTTTACTTATTCTGTTAAACTTTCTGGACTTCACAGAATTGAAGAAAGCTACTGAAATACATTCAAAGAGAGAGTACCTCACCACAGTTTCTCAGACTATTTATTATAGCTTTTGTCTAGTAATGCCATGAGGATAGACTAGGATTAAATTAAACAAACCCTCTTGCAATGTAGGGAAATGCCTGGATGGCCTTCAGAAGGTTATTTCTGTTCTAACTACTTCTATTTCAGAGACAGTTTGGAAATACAAATGACTGGAGAGATTAGGGATGGATGAATCCTGGATATTGGATTGCTACAGGACCACCAGATCTTTCTGAAGTAGAGTAGTGACTTCTTGCAAAAAGGAACCCCCAAAATAATCTTCCTCTCACCTATATTACCTTCTCCCTGACTCTGAGAGGGCACAGCATTTCTCTTTCACTGGGATTTCTTCTCATACGATGCATCAGATTATTTACTTAGGCCTTAAGACTACCTTACATACCCTCTACCACACACAAAAAAAATCATACATAAATGATTCAGAAGTACATGCTTTATCCATTCCTTCTGTTTAAAATCATGTCAGCCAAATGCTAATGACTTACTGCCACTCAGCTCAGGCTTCCTATTGACTTCAGCCTGCCTACAAATGGGCCAAAGAAGACCTGACTTTCACAGACAAAGATGACCACTTTCACAGTGGATGTCTACCTGTAAGCCCAATTACAGTTCTTGAGAGATGAGGTGTTCACAACACGTAGAAAAATCAATCATTGTGATATGGCTCTTTACTCTTTGCTTCAGCTATTGTGGTGGACAGATAATATACCACCGCAATTTCTTTTGCTATCTTGATTTGCTTTCATTTATTCTGGCATGCAATACACCCTGCGTTTATAACATTCATTCACAATAGTTTTTTTCAAAATTGCTTGCACTTCATCAAGTTTCCTTTTATATCCTCCCTTTTTCTTATTCCAAGGAGGACAAATATAATATTATTCACCTTCTTATAAAGGAAGTCTGGAATCCCACTGAAGTCCTTTGCAAACCTCCCACTGTCCAATACCTCCACAATTGAAACATTATGTTCTTTACTCCCCAGTACTTCTCTTTTTCTGTAATCCCTACCTCTAATCTGTGTGCTCCTGGAGTGACCATCCCAGCAGTAGCTCAGGGGCTGTATTTCAGAAATGCCCCTAAGAACCCCCCAACTGCGTGGTGAGGGCAACAGTGCCCATGGGACAGCTCTGTCTCATGCTTTGGGAAGAGGTCAGCACATCGCTCTCAAATGCAGATACGACACAGAGGTATGTACTGACCCATTTTGGTCTCCGCTCTCTTGTTTATGAATCCCACTCCAAGGACGACTGGGAGAAGGGCCCATATTTCCATCACCATTTGCTCCTGCATCACACTCAGCTGATGGGGCCCGACTTTTCCCTGGGAAAAGCTGGAAACCCATACCAAGGAACTTGTATCAAGAACATTGAGACCCTGTGCATCAAAGCAAAACCCTTCCCTTCCTGGAAGGAAACTTCAAGACAGCCACCTCAGCCTCTGCCGTCACTTTGGCTGTTACGCAAGAGCCCGTCCTTTGCTTTCAGCCACATTTATTTTACGTAGCATGACAAGAAACAGCAGCCAAAACTTTTCATTGCTCTAGCCTGAAAAAAAAAAACGCTTTTTCCTCCCAGTTACAAAGGAAGAAAAGCTTTGACAAGTTAGCAGGCAGGTTTGTTGATGAAGCACTTTAAATATGAAACAGAAAGCATCCTTCTCATGGTCCTTTTCACGAGCACATTTATGGGACATTTTTAATTCTGGAAACAACAGCATGTGCCCACTGCATCTACAGTCTTCAGACCAGATTTTCTGCTAGTTTACTTCAGCTTTATAGAAACATAACTCAATCAATTTCTGCAGGACTACTACATTGTAAACCTGGTGATCCCACGAAGAATCATTTTTTGTCAGTGTTCTTATTGTCACTTATTGCAGAAATAGCCAGATCAAGCATTACACAAGAGGCGATTCTTCAGCGGTTATTACACACACTGCAGCAGCCCATGACAATTTGCAAACAAAACACAAGCAAAATGGAAACATTCTGAGCACTGGCTTCCTTTATGCCCAGTAACCTCTCTGTGTGTCCCCTGGATGTAGGGGATGTTGCTCAGTTGGGGATAACTTCTATAAAATCACAGAGCCTCATTACACCTGGCACAAGGCTTGCTTTGTATCGGGACATGTCCTTCCTACGACTTGGTGCAGGCTTGCTGTTGTCACTGACACTACTCTGGTGGACAGAGACCTCATTTCACGAGCAGACCCTATCTCATATCAAAGCATCTGTGCCCCAGTGCTGCCAAACATGTACATCCTTCCTGAGGGGTCAGTCAGAGACAGTTAAGCCTATTGACTGTGTGTGTGCACAGCACTTTAGCCACACAGCACGCGCAAAACCTGCTAGCTTCCTTCCATAATATTTGCAAATTCCGTTACAGTTGATTATTTATACATTAACCCACAGACTTCATTTCTTCCATCTCATACCCAGCCATTGTAGATGTAGTGTTGTTGCCACTCGCTCTGTTAGGCACGAATTAATGCATCAGCGCCGTGTAATTTATGCATGCTATTTTGTCAAGTCTGTTTGTATGGAATCTGCTTTGGAGAGGCAAGCTGCTCTCTACTCTGAGGCTAGAAATAGTATCAATTTTATATTATTGTATTTTTTCCTTTGGTGCCATGGATCAAGGTAATTTCAGAGCAGTCACCAGCAAATCTTTGATGAGATGGAAATTGGACTGTTCTGTGGCTTATGTCATTTCAGGTAGAGATGATTTGTGTGCATGCAGAAGTATGACACTGATATAATAGAAGAAACCCCTTCTAGTTGACGTGGATATTCAGGGGATGCCATTATCAGGGCAGCCAAAGGACCAAGGACAAAGCACTGATTTACTAAGTTAGAATATGACAGTGCATTTCTAGGTTTTAAAAGCAAGGGAGGAAACCAAACTGCCTGCCTTTCCCAGGAAGTCGTCTTACAAGGCAGACAGCTTGTTCCACTTAAATGCGCCCCACTGCAATAACAGTATTACTTGGGAAATGAAGACACAACATACAGTCTTTTCTTAGTGCTTTACAATTCTCAGGTCAAGTGCTAATACATATTACAGAGCTCTCTCTGGCAAGTATTGTTAGAGCTGTCATTAAAGACCTCCAAAAGTCTTAGCTGTGCAATTGAAAGTGTTTCCAAATCCTCTTATCCCAAACATAACAAATCTCGCTGTTGTTAAATCTGATGTTTTGTAAATTTGATACTACTTGGCTTATTGAGGGGGCTGGAGAATGTTTTTTCTCAATAACACAGATCTCCAGAAAAGGAATAACACATCTCTGCGGCAAGGGAATAACGCGGATCTCTGGGAAGGGATTTAGGCAGGCCGGTGGAAAAGGAAAAATCAAAGACCACCTTCAGTACAGTATGAAGATGATTCTAGGATTAAAAGGCACAATAATGCTACCCAATTACAGCTCTGCCTGGGTCATGCGCTATGCGTAGCAGAAAGAAGCAAGATGGCAGATACCCTGGGTTATTTTAATTAATTTAATCATGTGACTAATTGGTCTCTGCTGGGTTTCTGTGGTAACTGCTTCCTAAGTGCTGATGGGCAATTGTGTTAAATGTAGCTTGGAAACTGCACGTAGGGTGCAGTGCCTTCTAGAGAGCAAAGGGAATTGTACAGCTGCGCGGGGAAGGTGCTCCTGCTGGGGCGCTGATTATCTCCGAGCAGAATGTTTACAGCTGTACTGTCCTCTTCGCTCCTCCGCAAGCACGCCTCCCGAAGGAATACGCTTACTGGCAGAAAACGTGCTAGACTCTCTTCCTCTTGGGCGTGAAAGTAGATTTCCTGCAGGAATATCCGAAGGCACACACGTACGCGGCAGAGCACGCGCTATTTGGAAACAAAGGGAGAGAGCAGCCAGAGAGCCGCGCGTGCAAAACCCCAGTGACTCCTGCGTGCGCCCTGTGAGGCCCTGGAAACCAGAACGTCTTCTTAGCGGTG
Organism: Jacana jacana; assembly: GCA_013400555.1. Classification (NCBI taxonomy): domain Eukaryota; kingdom Metazoa; phylum Chordata; class Aves; order Charadriiformes; family Jacanidae; genus Jacana; species Jacana jacana. Next base: position 215,269 of record VZTM01013224.1, read on the forward strand.
GCTGCGTTTGAGGGTAAATCCATTACTGAGCCCTGACACAAACAACGTGCGAAACCGGTTTCTTCCAACTGCTCCCGCCTCTCTTGTATTATTCATGAAATCCCTAAATCCACACGGGTCACAATTAGCATGGAGCACTGCAAAATGGCACAGAGCCGCCTTCCAAATTGGCAGACATGAAAATGACTTGTAAAAGTCATTCTTTGCTTCACGGGCTGAATTTCGGATCACCGTGAATAAGAAGTTGTCATCCTGCTGGATCCAAACTTACACCCGCGTCTCCTCACATGATTAATGTAACGGTACGAACGGAAAGATGATTAATAACAGCAACCTACATTCCAGTAATTACAACTGCACATTAAGAAATGACTGTTTAATGGGGTGATAAGTTAAACCCCGCTAAGGGCACAGAGGAAAAACAACTGAGAATCTCCTCGGTACCTTTCACCAAAAAAAAAAGCAAGCATCCACGAGACAACACAAGGCAAATACAGAACACAACACGGAACAGGAAACACCATTCCTTTTCCTAACCAGGGAAAATGCAGAAACAGGTTAGGAAATGTAGGGAGACACAGCCAGAAAGAGGTTAAAAGTTTGGTAGCTGTATTGCAAAGGCTAGAAAGGTTCCACTTACTTAATAAAGCAAGAGAAAGAATAAGGATAAGGATAAGGCAGAATGGTGAAGGGAAGGGGGGGAAATGTGCATTGCCTCCCTGCCCTGGGCTACTGGAGAATAAAGAGCTACCCAGCCTGAGTAAGTGTGGCAGACTTGGGCTTGATTTTATTTAACATAAATTAGGTTAAATTCAAAATCTCTTATACAGCCTTATTAGCAAAAAAGTGCTGGTTGTAGATCATGAAGTACGCAGACAAATATCCAATTCCTCATTTTTCCTTTTAAAACACCTCCACTGGCTTTAGCTTGGAATTCAATTCACATCCCACTGACACGAGTGGAAATGTTGCCCCTGATATCCGCAGGACCAAAATGCCTCCTTTTCCAACAGTCAGTACCAGCATATTTGGTTCTGCAATGTATATTGACTTCTTTAAACCTAAATCCAAGGGGGAATAAACAAAAAGCTCAAAATCTGTGCATTTGTGATTAGCTAACTGGTTTTAGGAAACATTTTTAAAACTCACATATTGCTTTAATCTTTTTATAAAGTCTTCCACACTTTCTATATTTGAATCAACAGTAAATACTAGAAAATACTGATATTTTCAAAATAAGAGCAGTGCAGTGACACTGATTTCTGTGTTATGAATGTTGAAAATTTTTATGAGACATTTGAGCACGATCAAAAGTGAGACAAAACATTTTCATTTTAATGATAACAATAAAAAAAACTTTCCACTGACACCACAGCAAACCAATTGCTTCTCCAGACCCAGTAAGAACTAAATGGAGCTATTACAATTCCCACACAGGGCCAAAATCACAACTGATGTAAGCAGCCCCAATGATTTTAACAAAGCTATGCCTGCTTACACCAGTTATGTATTTGGCTGACCAAATGGGACATGTCAATTTAGACCTGGGTTATGTCACAGAGCCCTTCACGCTTGCTATGCCATCAGTGCAACGGCTCTGATTAGGAGGATGGGTCTCGCCATAGCGATCGGCACATTGGCTCATCTCGGCTGGCAAATTGCAGCTGACAGTAGCCAATACCTGAAGGAAGGAGTAAAAAAGATCCTATAATCTACATAGTCATAGGATGCATCTGGGGCTTACACTGGCAGGCAATATCTCTGACGAATGAGGTTTGGTTTCCGTTGCTCTTTTACTTGGCTTCGCTATGAGCTTTGCTAATAATCACCAGTTTTATCAAACCTATGCAACTGTACCGTTGACTTTAAGGCCCAGTTCAACTGCTACTGCGGACAGAACTCTCCTGTTTACTTCAGCGGTTTGTGGCCCAGACCTTTAACTACTATTTGTGATAGCTCAGTCTAAAAATGGGCAGTGTAATTTTGGGAAGTAATACTGCTGGTGAATCCGAGTAGGCTGTCCTTTCATGTCTGCAGAAGTCGGAGATGGAAAATACACAGACGACGCTGTATGCATTCCCTCTGCCAGTGCCAGCTTCTGTATTTACTAGTGTTTGCTCGTCCCAGCTTAGTCCATCCCAAGAAAAGCGGCTCGTTTCAGGCCACAGTTCCAAGTGCTAACACATCGAAGTATTATACACTGAAACTGCAACTTATTTCTAGCCTTCTCCTCCTTCTCCACGGGCTTAATGCCTTTGTATTCCCCAGCACATCTTTGACTCTGCTCATCCCTTAACCCTGCCCATCCAAACTCCTCCAAATCTTGCTCCTCCTTGTCCTATCCATGTTTCAGCAGCTACTCAACTATCCTCCTAAATACCCCCAGGCTCTAGCTGTGGCCATTTAACTACCATTACATCTGCACAGTCCAACTTACTGCCCTTTCCTATCTCCAGCTTCAGCCCCTTGTCCAGCTTCATTCATTCCACTAAGATACTTTTTTCAGGTTTGGTTTGTTTTTGTTTTTTTTTTCCCCTTTGACATATTAACTCACTCTTGTAAAAGTACAAGCAATTTAGTTGATTTTTTCCAATATTTCTAATTCCTCCAGAGAATTATTTTCTGTCCTGTCTGGTAGTTGCAACTCCCCCCTAGTCCAGTATCATCTGCAGTTTGCGAAGGTGTTCTCTGCTCTCTCCTGGAGATCATTAATGAAATATGAAACAAGACCAACCTCATCAAAGTCCCTCCGGCACTTCTCTATCTACAACCTGATATGCTGCTCTTTATCACCACCCTTTACTTTACTCCTTGAGCCCATTTTCAGGCCACTTGACAGTGTTCATACCCAAAGTAATTTGAATTAATCTCAGGGTAAGATTTCATGAGATGGTATTTCAAGTGCTTTACTAAATTCCAAATCCATTAGAACTTCTAATTTCCCTCCATCAGCTGATTTCTGTGTGTGTGTGTGTGTACACTAACTGTGTCTGCTTGGCAAAACTTCTGTACTCCTCTGTTCCTCCTTGCCCATATGGTGTAACTGCAGAAAATGGGGATTTGGTTGAGTGGGTTTCTGCTTTGAAGTACCTGCTTTTTGTTGAAAAAATTCAACTTTTTTTTTCTGAAAACCATTAATTTTTCTGTAGCAAATTGAATTAAAAACTTTCATAGCACATATAAAAACATTCCTCCGCATTATAAAGTAATTTTTGTGTTGGCACTGAACTCCAGTCCTTTGGATTGCAATCAGCTGCTTATTTAAATGTCCAACTTGCTACGAAACTGTGGACCGAGCTATGCTGCTGGGCCAAAATGTGTTCATTTTTTCCGTGGAGGGCATCAAACTAGCCACAGACATCAAATAGCACATTGAAAATAAACAGCTTTATCCAGCAAACATGATTCCGAGTCCAAATAAACTGTGTTCACCTAAATACCTTCTTCTAAAAGCTGTTATGTATAAAAATCGTATCCCAGCTGTTCTTTACAATGTTACAACCTGCCAGGTCATGCCTAACTGAAAGTTACTTTATTTTGCCATTTAGCACATCAAACAAAAATTACTCAGGAACTCTCAGCTTCATTTCATATACTCGAGAAGAAAGCAACCTTCTGATCTCACTTTTTTTTTTTCTTTAAAGCACTATACAAATGACTTCCAAATTTTCAGGAACAGTTGCTGGTTTTAATGATATATTGCAGATCCTTGTCAATATCTCTGCTGCTTCACACTTTTATTTCCTTAGGAACACTCGGCTGAGTACCATCTGCTCCTGGTGATTTACTGCTCTCAAGTTGCTGAAGTTGCTCCGTAACTTCCTCCTATGAGACTTCAATTTTCGTTATAAGGCCACACTCTGATTTCCTGTGAAAAGTGTCCTTGGAACAGAAATTTCCTCATCATCCTCTGCGGTGAAGAGGGACACAGAAAATTTAATTTCATTTTTCTGCTCTTCCGCTTTTTTGGAAGGGACCAGAGTTTCGGCTGGGTGGCCCAGAGGAGCAGGGGGCTTCCAGGTGGTTTTTGGGGTTTCCTATACCTTCTACAGTGCCTTGTACAGACACCTTTCAGATAATTTCCTTGTCCTTTTATTCCTGCACTTTATCACAGAGACCTTTGCTTATAACTGACTTGTTCACAATTTCAAATTTTTTGGAGAACGAGCTTTGTCTGAAAAACATGAAACAGTTGGCATTTGTGGTACAAGTATGCCTGGGACCCCGTTGGCATTTCCATAGTTTAACAACGACACTTCCAATTTGGAAAAAAACTGTTTTTTCCTCTCTTGCTGTGTGAAAAACCACAGAAACAATAAGAAAACGGACTGCATGCAGAACAGTGAAACTGCCCGTACACAATGTACAGGCAAATATGCACAGGGCTGACGCGGAGCTCCTCACAAGCTATGGGACATCACCCACTGGCGCCGATGGAATTTGGATCAGGCCCAAAGGAAGCACAATAAAAATCAGAGGGAGGTCTTTCTGTCTCATCTTTCAGTTGTAGTAATCATAGGTGTTGTTTGTACCAGTAGTAGGTAACAAATCTTCCAATAAAAGTGTGATTTCTAAGTTGACAGTGTCCCTTTAAGCTTATGCACTTCTTCACTAAACTATGCCAGATTTACTCTCCCCTTTCTACTTTTTCCTTGCTCAGAGGTATACATACCATCTGTGCATCTAATATGGTGTTCTTAAATAGCCTCCAGAGCGATTCAATGCATCTTTTTTTTTCCCTTTTTTTAAAAAACTTTCTCTTGGTTAACCCTTTTCCTTGGTATTTTAGAGTCTTCTCTTTCAGAGCTTCCAGTTTTTTCTTTCTTTAGGATAAAGTTAGTATCTTCCAACAGGGAAGTTGGGGGTTGTGGTGGTTGTGGTGGTACAGCCACTTGATGAAACTCAATGGAGAGTTGCCTTATCAAGGCACTGCTATTGATAAATTCCTCCTGCAATTGGAGGCACGAGGCCAAACCATTAAATTTGACCATTACTACTTCTGCACCATGAAATTATTCAAATCTACCTCCTCATAAATACCTAAATGTCAGTGTTCTGTTTAAATCTGCAGATTAAGCTTTTAAGACTTATAGTTAGCTCTAGAAGCTCTCTTCCACCTGACCTAGTAGCGCTGTACACGACTGTGAAAGCCTGGGTGCTAGATTAAACATAACAAGACTAATTGAGACTGGGTTGTTGTTTGCTTTCTAACTCAACAGGTCTTTGATTTGACATTTGATTTGACTCAACAGGCCAAATTTCAGGGGAAGGGAGGGCCACAGATAAAGGGAACATGGCACCACCGTATCTGTTGATGGGGGAAATGACTTTATTTGACCAGTGCTAATGGGGAAGCTGAGTCCTGGATGGTCTCACACACTCCTTGGAAAAGCTGTGCTGGGCTACCATACCCCACAGAAGATCCTTCCCCTTGCAAAGCCCAGAAAAGAGCCAGAGAGACGCTCTGCTCTGCTTTTAAAGTATCTGGACCACCATGGGGCCACATCTCCTGCCTGAGCACCTCCACCAGCCCCTCCATGCATGGGAGGCAGAGTCCAGCCCCCTGTTTCCTAGGCAAGAGATTAAATAAACCAAAACCATCTGAAGACACACAGACACACACACAGACAACCCTCCCACTCCCCCAAACACCAGATACTTTATGACCCTTTCTAAAAATTATTAAACAGATGAGTACATTTACTTTAGACACAAAATTGCATCTAGGCTGACAACCTGCAACATATGTTCACTTTCAGCCCAATTTAAATTCAAATGGGAGAGCTGTAAACGCCTGGGCTTTTTGACTGAGAGCAGCCCGTCACTGAACTTCACTGGCCAGCAAACTCGCCTTTATTACTGCAGAAACGATTTTCCACAGGAAAGATACTTGACATTTTCAGACTTTTGCCCTATAAAACCCACCTCGTTCTTCCAGCAAGTTTAACAACGGCTTGATATACAGCGAGAAGCTGACTTTAACTAACAAGTCCCGGTAGTAGATTTTTCCTGTTCATCCGGCAGCTTATAAATTATATCCATTTGGCCTCTCCTTGCCTCATTTAGACTCACGAGGCCAGATGCAAGGTTAACGTGTGTAAGGGTTTCTTCACTCTTCCCATAAACCAGTACATCCTTGCAAACGAGCCTAAAAGGGATGAAACTTTCCTTCCTAGAGGGGGCCAAAGGATATACGATGTGATTTACTCCCTTAGTCTGACTCCATTTCATCCTTGAATTTCTCCCAAGATTTCTAGGCGTGATGGGGAGGGAAGTCACCACTTCAGAAGAGTAAGAGAGTAATTAAATGCAGACCATCAGCTGACAACAAATGCCGCAACTCCACCGAACTGCAACCTCACCTGCACAAATTCCTTCGCCACTAACAAAGCGTGACAGCAACTTGTGCTCTCAGGAAAATTCAGGACTGGAAATGACCTTCCACATTCATCTGGGCCCCTAAAGCGTTCTACTGCAGCCCACTGTTGTCACCTGCCTGCGCAGAGTTTCACCCTGTTAAACTCCACTGTTAATTGCAATATTCCATACGGCCCTTTCAAGGACTGTGTACAAAGAAGGGTGGCACTCACAACACTGTTCCTAATCCAAACATGTTTTAAGAATCATATTTGCTTAATTTTCTTTTTTACATAAAAATATACCGAGTGAAAAAAATACTCAAGCTCCTTTTTCAATATTACCCTAAGTTAATGAGCTGACTGGTAAGTGAACAGATGCATTAAGGCAATAATTTATTCAAATGTCATGATATTTTTGAACAAACATATTATTTAATATGCATTTCATTATTTGCCCAGCTCATATTAGTATTAATGATTGATGTGTTCGTTAGGAAAGGGAAAAGTGGCACCAAATATAATCTGTGCAAATGAGATTCACTTTGGAGATCTACCCTAAGTTTTCCTCAGAATAGAGGACTGATGCTCATTTTGTGTCGATCACATGGAAACAAAGCAGGAAGGTGCCTAATTTCACCAGAGGCCAAGGCAACGTGGGCTAATCTAACGTAACCAAGACCGTAGGAGAGACATGGAACGTGGGGAGAGCAATATTTTTTTGAGCGATTGCCTAGCTCACGTATGTTGGAGCCAAAAGGGTTCAGAGGTAAAGCAAGTACACACCCATGTGTACTCTATCTGCTCATTTTCTGAATGCGTCACTGTTACGCATCTAAACTCTTTAATCAAAAGTCCCTTGGTGATGTAAAAATGTCCTGGATACAGATCATTAAGTCTGTCTTGCCAAACGTTTAAATGGAGCAAAAAGCCTGGTTTTCCCCTAGTGCCTCCCTCTCCCCTTCAAAAATTCACCCTAAGTGATGTAAGACTTTAACAAAGCACCTTAGTAGCCTCCACAAAAATAGCTACCAGCTGTCTTTCTTCCTCAGTCACTCCAGCAGGCAGAAACTTCTTTCACGTTTCCATATATCAAGGTGTAGTAACACCTATTTAAATCCAAATCATTTGACTAAACTGCATACAACCTAGTGCGTGAAAACCTTAAAAGCATTTCTAGTCGAGTCCTAATGCATTAGGACTAATTGCATTAATTAGTGGTGTTTTGTTGTAACATCTGCATGTAAACAAAGCCAACTTCTGGCAAGATGGAGAGATGGATCTGCTGAAGCGGTCCAGGACTGATGTGAGGATGCCTCGCGTAAACTGGCTGCTTCGTTTGCATCAAATGCCTGCTGTCCAAGAGGCAGCAGATTCTCATGCTGTAATTAGCATATTCATCTTGATATAAACAAAGTAGCCAGAATGCAACACGACTGATGTAATGTGACATGGTGGTTAAAATTAAAAGTGAACACGCCTTTTAATTGGATTGGATACCTGCTAGTAATTCAGACAATGGGAATTTGATTCAAATTTATAGTATTAAATGGCAGCAGATGGACAGTAAAATGTCCATCGAGTTTGCAAACTGACAAGCACAGTGGGTTTGCCAGATCCCTTCATTAAGTCATTGGTGGCATCAGTCAGGTGCTGATGCATTCCGTCGTTTGCAATGTTAACACGTTTTGCTCTGGTGTGGGTGAGATGAGATGAGATACTCTCACTGATGGCCTCAGTAGGTTAATCTGGAGTTTCATTTGCCTCTTTTAATCATGAAACATCCTAGCTCTGGTTTTGGGAAGGAGTTTTATTAGATTTCCAGGTTTAGTATCCAGTAAGTGAAAAGGCCAGCTGATGACAGGTAGACAATGATGCTGACTCTTCTCCTTCCAAACTGATGCCACTGATCTCTTTCACAACTCAAGATTTGCTTTATACCTCTCAGTATCTATTCCAGATTCTTGGTCACTGTTTGTGGTTTTCTGCCTTCCACAAACTTTAAAAGCATCCTCTGAGGGAGGATATTTTCCTTCCCCCTCCTTCTCCAGATAGTTCCTCAAAGAAGTTTGCAATGGTGCCCCACGCTGCAACTACTTCCTCTGCAGACTCAGCGCCTAATCTGCAGCCATTCATCAGTGCTCATTTAGATCTCAATCAGATAGCTATGGAGATGTTTGTCATCTTTTCCCCTTCTACCTTCAAGCACTGGCAAGAAACCTTATTAATTGGCTTCTCTAGCAAATCCATGTGTGTGCACACGCAGGTGTGCACACAAGAGCACACACACACAGAGCACATAAATACACATGCACACATTCTGCACAAACCCATGGCAGAAAAAGCAGCTTGGTGATCCATTTACTAAATCCCACTTCTCCACAGCTCTGCAGAACCAAGTACAGATGACTTCACAGAAACCAGGTAGGACACCTGCTCCACAGTGACCTTTCTGCCTTCGCAAACACCTAATTAACAGTAGTTAAATCTCTAGGAGAAATAGGTTTGCTAACCCTTGTGATTCAAATCTTACAGTGGAAAGGGCCTCTAAAGGAAAATGTAACAGCTAGGCTTTCCCCCCACCCCCCCCCATCAGGGGCGTTATTGGCATCAAGTTGCTTTAAGCAATTTTCCAAAATTCCATGAATTATGATCATTTTACAAATTAAATTTTGCAGGTGCATAAGAAAGAGAAGAAAGTAACTTTTTTTTTTTTTTTGCTGCTACTCTCATTGACTTAACAGGGACATTGTTAAATGTTTCTTATGCGCTGTTAGGCTGCACAATTAAGCTTGAAATCAAGAGAACTTTCTCTGACAACCCTTGGTAATAACTTGGGGGAATGACAGCTTCTGTTTACTCCCAGTTTTTAGTTAAGTGTTTGTATATACATGTGCATATTAATCACATAGTGATACACATTAATCAACCAAAAACCAATTCAAGCGGGAGTACTAAGGCGTACTGGTCTTGTGAGCACTTCACTGGCTCTCAATAGAGTTTGGAAAAGTAAGGAACAGAACTCGGGACAAAATAAATGCGGACTGGAAGGGGTTGCCCAGGGAGGCTGTGGAGTCTCCATCTCTGGAGACATTTAAAACCTGCCTGGACACGTTCCTGTGTGACCTGATCTAGGTGTTCCTGCTCCGGCAGGGGGATTGGACTAGACGGTCTTTCTAGGTCCCTTCCAATCCCCGATATTCTGTGATTCTGTGTGATACTTCTTAGAGCCCCATTTGATTGTTCCCATTCATTGCTGCTACACAGATGAGACAAAAGGGCGTGAAACACACCGTCTGTCTGTGCTACTGACTCACACTGCGCTGCCCATCACTGTCCTGTACAGGGCAAAGAGCCATCATCGTTTACTTCTTCGTGTTGCTAAGCAACAGTTTACTTTTGCTTTTTGATTGATGCCTTTTTGTTTATTAGTATAAATTAAATTAGACCGCACTGTAAACAAAAGCATCTATCATCTTTTTTCCTGACTGGGAGGCAGAGTGAAGCAGGAACAAGGTCAAGTATAAAACACCATCTGACAACCTCGCAGTCACTTCGTCTCCCATGTCTTAGTCAAATTAAGTAAATTATCCTTTAACATATATGTGAATAACCTCTATGAATTGAGTCCTCAGTCTCAGTTTGGCTATTTGGTCATAATACGTTTTGTTTTCTGAACCACTGAGTCAATAAACTTAATTTCAAAATTAATCTTTTCAGGCTTCAAACTCACTGGATCCAATTATGAATCCAATCATCCCCTCTAAATTTAATATTCTGAAACTTGGTAGTCTAGTGCTTTTTGCCCCTATGTACCTCTTTGGTACTCAACTTTATACTAGTTGGCCTGTAAAATTCAATTCCTAAGGAAGGGAGTATCAGAACAGCTCCAAACCTTAAATCTTCAGCTGCAAGCATTAGTATGAAGTGCTCCCTTTTTCTGCTACACTTCCTTTTAATTGGTATTATTATGCGCAACAGGTTATGATTATACACTAATTCATTATGTTTATTTGACTATGTGTAGTAGACCAAACAGGATCAGGAATACAGATTTGGGTTACTTTTGTTTTGGGTGGTGTATTTTTAGGATTTTTCTAAATTGGATATAATCTAAACATTCCACTTTTTGCCTATAGGGGTAACCCCCCCATTTTTCCTTCATTCACTTCCAGTAATTTATATTCAATTACACTCTTCGGGAAGACACATTATAATTTCAAAAAATATATATATTTCTATTCTTCCAAGGCATGTTTGCTAATTAGATGATTTTAAGTGGTCATGACTGCAGGATACCTAGGGCAAAATTTGCATTCCTTATGAGAAAAGGAACTTACAATCAGCCAAGTCTTTTTTCTTTTTAAACTTTCCTGTCCCATGTGTGAAGATGCCTGACAACCCTAGCTATGGAGGGATGCAGAGGGTGCAGGGACACAGCTCTGGACCACAGACACACTCAGCTACCCTGGGATAAAAGGCAGGAAAGACTGATGTACACCTCCAAATAAACCGCTTGGGTTGAAACACTCCTGAGGCCGGCAAGCTGCTGCTAAACCTACTGGAGGGAGGGCTGGGAAGGAGCTAGAGGTTGCGAGCAGCCAGTGCCCACACCTAAGCTGGGGCTTTTTGGAGCACTCTGCTCTCTGCTAGCCTCATGCCAAACTGGGAATTTGTGGGCATGTATCGCTTCAGCTCACATTTGCCCCATGTATGGGAGAGCATTTTGTTATCAGGGTGATGACAAATATCCTAATATTGAACACAGCAATAGGCATTCAGGGATGGATCACTTGCAGCATTACTTAGTGCTGTTTTGAGACATTAGCAATGACTTACTCTTTACTGTTTAAACAGTCCTATCATTTTAAGCATGTGCTTATTACAGCACTTCTTATCTAGCGGAGGGAGGGAGGGAGAGAGGGAAGACTGCTTAACACAATCCATTAGGAAATTCAAGCCTGAAATGAAGTGACCACAAAATCCTATCAGCTCCCAGAAATGCAGCAGCTGTACATATTTACTGTAATACAACACTATATTGTTGCAGAGATCCACTGTTTAAAACATACATAAGGCAGGTGAAACGTGACTATTTTACTCTGTTTGAAAAACGAGAAAGCATAGAGTGGCATAACTTCTCAAATACATAAATTAGCATCAGACTCATGGAGAAGACAGGTATGCTCTTGGACTAGTAATAACAGATTAGAGGTCAGTGGTTAAATCTGAAACTATTGCAGCCTTTTCCTTTGATCCTCTTCCTCAAGACTCTCTTGTGCTGAGGTGCCCAGAACTGGACACAATACTCAAGGTGTGGCCTCACCAGTGCTGAGTACAGGGGGACAATCACCTCCCTACTTCTGCTGGTCACACTATTCTTTATGCAAGCCAGGATGCCGTTGGCCTTCTTGGCCACCTGGGCACACTGCTGGCTCATGTTCAGCCACTTGTCAACCAGCACCCCCAGGTCCTTTTCCACCAGGCAGCTCTCCAGCCACACTGCCCCAAGCCTGTAGTGATGCATGGGGTTGTTGTGGCCCAAGTGCAGGACCTGGCACTTGGCCTTGTTGAAGCCCATGCCATTAACATCGGCCCATCGATTCAATCTATCCAAGTCCCTCTGTAGAGCATCCCTGCCCTCATGCAGATCAACACTCCCACCTAACTTCCTGTCATCTGCAAACTTACTGATGGTGCTCTCTATATCCATGTCAAGATCATCAATAAAGATATTAAGGTATTAAACAGAAATGGACTCCACTCTGCTACTAGTGGGTGGAGCGCAACTTAAGAAGCATTGAGGGTCTGACGATTTCTACTGTACCTGTCTTAATTTAACAGCAGAATTTCCTAAATATTCTGTCCTCAGATCACCTAATGCCATAAATGCACATGCAAGAGGCAGCTCCAGATTTCCCCTGCTGGGTCAGATCCTGTGCAATTCCAGAATCCACAGGTGCAAAGTAGAGGAAAATCTAGCTCATTCGCTTAGCTTTGAAGCACAGCCAGTGTAGCAACCAACACATTATCAATTACTGGTTATCTTCTCACATTTTGCCACATCCTCCCATGTGACATTGTTAATTTGCAACCTCTTTAGTGAAAAATAGGACAGTTCACTGAGATACAATGGTATATGAAAATATTAGGAACACCTATTGCTATTTAGATATATAGAGGATAATGAATACAGAGAGCTTTCTGGATGGAAGTATTCAGCACCTCTTAGCTTCCAGAAGTTAACAGAGGTGTAGGAAAGGGAACGAGATGCTCTAATTCATCCCCTCTCATAACACAAGGACAAGGAGGCCTCCAACAAAGCACAGGGGTAATAAATTGTAAGTCAGGTAAGAGAACTTTTTCACCTATTGCCCGACTGATTGAATGCATGGCCATAAACTATTACTGAGTCTACTACTCATGGGTTATTGGAAGGTTGGAGTACCCCTATGCATTATGTTAACATGTATTTATTTTAATTTGGAAAGGGATCTAAAACTCCTATTTCAGGATGTAAGCTGTAGGTGAAGGAGAATCCACCATGTACTGGTTGGTTTTCATCTGCCTCCCCCAGGTTTCCCAAATTATCTGATACTCATCACTGCTGGACATACAGGACCACCTAACTAGGACCACTGACAATGCCTCCATTGTTATGAACATTCTCACCCATGTACATTTGTGACAAAGTCATGAGAACATCAGCTGATGGTGATCTGGATCCTGCCACCTTAGAAAGTCTTACACAATGTAAGGCACATCGAACAACATGTGCATAAACATATGTGTGCACATACACATACATCCATGAGAACTTGTTTTCAAATGAGGAGCATCTGAGGAGCATGCATTTCCCTCCTCTACGCTTCTTCTAAATGTATGTAAACACCACTACTCACAGAAGACTCATGTGACTTTAACTTGTCTGTCTGCTTCAGTAGACATTATGAGCTTGATTCTCCAAGACTGCCACTAAAATTCCACTCTACTGATTTTTGCAACCTAATTCTTCAGGCATTTTTTCTCCTTTTTTTTTTTTNTGTGACCCAAATTTATAAAGGAGGGTAATTTGCTATAACGTTGCATCCTGAATCTAGGATCCATATATACTTATTTGTTATTACCACAAATGTAAAAGACCAGGTTTAGAGACCTGAATTCAGTTTGAACTTGACAGGCTTTGTACATTCTGTAGCATGAGGGAAAATGGTATCATTTGCAAAACCAAAATGCAAAGGGTTTTATGAAAAATAGATATTTCTAAGACAATAAAGGCTACTCAAAGACTCACACTATTAAGCACTGAAAGGACACAGTTACTTTTTCAACAACTAAAAATGCTGGAGCATTCCTTCATTATTTTTCTTTAAATGACACAGCCCACAATCTGCTGCAGAAACAGCTGCTGAAGTAACCTAGGGGGCATTTTCAGGCACCGTACTTCAGTGATTACAGCAATTTTTGTAGACATTCAATATTAGGATTGCATTCTAATTTTAGATAGAGTTAAAATTAAATTGAGTAGGAGGGGTTTTCATGTGACTCTAGATGTTCTAAAATTGCTTACCCCAACCCAAAACTTGTATAGTCTCTGAATTTTGCAGCAATGATAATTTATTAGTAATTATACACTTTAAAAGGATTAAACTGGAGCTCACTAGCACCAGTGGGAAGATATCCGCTATCGTGACAAGACCCAGACTTAGGCCCTAAGAATGTTTACCCATGAGCCATGATCCCAACACCATGGGACTTACTGACACTGTCATATGCAACCCTCCTCTACTCTATTTTCATGATTCTTCCTTTTGGTTGCATCTACGCAGCAAGTATCCTGAGACTCTAAGGCCAAATTGAAACTCTTACTTTACTGCTTGCATATTACTCTTTAAATTCCCTGACTCTCACAAAACCCAAGCATTGAGCTGAAGGAAACTGAAAGAAACAGGGTTAGTAAAGGGCTGACAGTCCAACAGACAATACAGATGGAAAGTGGAGGGACTAGGTGAGACAGAGAAAACAAAAGAAAAGAGCTTCTATTAGATGCTAAATGAGACCCAGGTTGGGCCTGATTAAAGCTATGTCTATGGAGGTTACATCTTTCCTTATTTCTCTTACCTTGTTTCTCTTGAAATATGCTCTTCGGCAAGCTGCAAAGCACTTCTCGCTGCAGAAGCATTTCACTTCACTTCCCATACTCAGGGAATAGCGCTTGATTCCAACTTTCTGGCACCAGGCACACATTATTTGTACATTTGACACATCATCTTCTACAATAAAAATATAAGAACAATGTTTACACGAGGTGAAAACACCTTCCTCAGACATCTGCACACTTACTCTTAGATACAACCAGCACCGGCTCATCTTATTTCTAAATCCTCACTGTCTGAGAGCAGAACTGTGCATGCCTGCCATCACCAGCTTCATCCTCAGGCAGCCGGTGACCTGTGCCAGCCAGGCTCAGCAGACTGGCAAAGCTTCTAAGATGGCTGGAAAAGATTATTAGCTTTAAAAATGGTGCATTGCTGAAAAGCTCCGGAAATCTCGAGAGGTCTTTAGCATTTTTAAGAAAGCACGACTCTTTATTAAATGGGTAACCAAAACTCGAGGCTTAACAAGTATTGCTGCTTTGTTCTTGTTACTTACTGTCTGTTATAGTGAGCCCTTGAGATGTTCTGCTCAGCAGGCTGGTGATAAAACACCCCCAGAAGGTACTGCACCAAAGCAAGCCTCCAACAAGAGCCCTCTTCCAAGTAAGAGGAACCGTGAAAAACCCCTTTTCCCAGTGCTGTTTCACAATAATGACTAGTGTAAAAAACAGGGAGCTTTCATGGAATTTAGCAGCCACAGAAACACAGGCTCGACCAGGAAAGAAGATGCAGAACCGTGCTAAAGTCTGCTGGGTTATTTTCCAGTCTTCATGCCCATCAGTCAAATTTCAATTCAGACAGAATTCCCGAGTCTCTTTTGAGCTCTTCTCTAACATGTTAAGAATGTGGCATGTATGCCTTCTGCCATGTAATTTAAAAAAAAACAACAAAACACCCCAAACAAACCTTATTACTAAAGTGTTAGCAATATCCTTGTGTGGTCGTCATTCCCACCCCAGCATCACAGACAAGGGCAGTGAATAGTTAAACCTCGTAAACAAATCAAGCCAGTAAGTTAGCAGGAATCTTTCTGACTTAAAATTCAGATTTCTCCAGTTCTTATGTCCAGTCTATAATACAGCATGACCTTTCAGTTACAGACAGCAGCCATTGTCTAACTTCTGCAAAAAACCAAAATAATCCCTGAAGACTAATTGTTAAAGCAGTTCCTGGTCCATGAGCTGTGGAGAATTCATAGCTCAGAGAGTCTGTCATGCAGCCATCCCATTTCCCTATAAAGGATTTGTTTTTGAAGCTACACTGTCATCGTTCTGTAAAATTATTGGCAAACTAATTTTTAGCAGAGTGATTTGGCTCCTTTCCCCAGCTATCATAACTCAGAACTACGTGCTGCATTTTATTCACCTTAACGGAATAAATATTGCCCGTTTAATAACTTTTTTCCTTCCACAAATTGTGTTCTGATTTATAGCTACAAATAAAATTGTACAATGTAAAATAATGACCTTTTAGTTTTAATCAGACTGTCTACCTTTAAACCTATATTTAAGGCTCAGTTACACCATAGATTTGTGTTTAATATATTTTATCACTTACCCTTCAGAGTGGGATTTGCCAATATTATAAATGCTTTCATATACTGAACATGAAGGGAAATCAAAACATTTTGGTGAAAATTATCACTAGCCATCTATAGGATGAAGAAACCTGCCTTTGAGTTAGACGCATAGGACCATAGGGTGCTGCTAGGGTGGTGTTGCATGGTGCTGTCACAGCCTTCCCCCCAGACCAGTCTTGCCCAGGGTGCTGACTACTACAGCACAGCCCAAGAGCTCTTCCCACCATTTTTATCCTGAGCCATTTGAAGTGCTAAGCTTTTACAGAGGTGTCCTGAACCAGATCCTTTTGCACTGTAGCAAACCGATTCCTCACAGACTGAACTTGCCCTTTTGAATGCATCAGGACAGCAGAAGGTCCTGTGAACCAAAGGAAAGAGACAGCAACCTCTTGTTTCAGCTAACAGCAACATGCAGTCTCCTACTGACAAGAAATATTTTATCTGTAGAAAATGGAAGATCTACCAGTGATACCTTTATAATAGTCTTCATTTCTGGTGAGAGTAGCTGTCATAAATGGACAAAAAGAAAATTACAGAGCTGAAAGAGAGTTCACTGGCAAAGCAGGTGCTGGAGTACCTCTTCTTGATGCAGGCTGGCTCCTCTGGGGCACGGTTTTTACAGAGAAGCTCAGAGCTCCACCCTGGGATTCTCGGGGGCTTTCATGCCCAACTTCACAGGGAAAGCACCACAGCTACCATTCAACTCCCTGTGCACTGACACCCATGAACTGTCTCCCATGGGTGATGAGAAAGACTGCACAAGTGTCCATTTTCAGTTACACAGCATCCCAGCAGCAGCAACAACTGCCTACATGGAAATGCTGCATTATACGTGTCTCTGCAGGAGGCTATGCAAGACCCAAAGGCTCAATCCACCTCCTTCTGCTAGATATTTCCTCCAAGTCCAAGCAAGAAGAGGAGAGAAGGAGAAGCACCCACTCTTCAAGTTGTTGTCTTTCCATGCCCTGAGCAGCAGAACTTCATGACCACCTCATGCGGAATTCTTTGAAGTAGCTTCGCTTGTGGTCCATGGTCTGACAGTCAATAAAACAGCAGAGAATGGTCCACAAACTACTTCCAGGTGATGTCTGCACCTCCAGGAAGAGGCAGCTGATATCCAGAAGACATCATCAATATTAATCAAAATGTTCATCATTTTGAAAGAAAGGAGAAAGGGGGAGAAAAAGTCTGCCTAAATATAAAGAACTTGCATTCTTTCTCTCTTCAACTCCCTTCTCCCTCAGTCAAAGAATGTTCATATGCAATATACTCCTTTTAATAAAACTAGATGCCTCTTCCATTTAAAAGACTCAGGAAAAAATGGCTACAAAAGGATGAGTTGCATATAGCCACGTAAAGCAGCCAGGAAACAACAGTACTTCAGAGCATGGGCTTCCTGGAACATTAACTAATATGCCTCTTTTAAGTCACAGTCTCTCCATCAGGGGCAGGTTTGTTTAAGTAAATTTTTGATGCAACTCTGCTCGTAATGCAATTCATCAGGTGAAAAAATGAAAACACACACATCACACAACTGATTCCCTGTGGACCAACAAGAGCCCTGTGGAGCCCAGTAGGAGGATTTGCTCTAAACCAAATCACTCTCTTCTAGTTTCAAGTAGATCTGAGAATGGCAGAGAAAAGGACCAAAGCCATGTCCTATGGCTTATGAGTATGGATGACAGCAGGGGACAACAATAAAGGTCCAAACCCAATCACGTGAATTCCTTCTTGACACTGGTTGCAGTAGAGATCTGAGAGAAGTTGTAAAAATAACTAATAGGGACATTTCATTACAATGTTTTAAGCTTAGTGACTGAAAAAGAGGACTGCAACATTAACAGAAAAGTAATAATCCATGTATTTCTACCATCACAGCCCACCACAGTAGGAAGTGATAACTTAAAAAAAAAAAATAAATAATTAAGATTTTGTGAAATAAGGAAAGCCAAAGGCTGGTGATTTAATTACTGTCTTCTGCTAAACATAAACTGGATTAATCAGAAACCAGTAATTCAAATCTTCCATTCAAGACGAGGTTCCTCTCACTTTTTCACAGACGTTTGTTTCGTATGGCTAAATTCTTTTAAAATCCCTTTACCAGGCTCTGTCCTCCTTTCAGGAAAACATATCAAATCCCCACCCCTAGAGTGCTCAGCAAGAAGAACCTACTGCAACAAGAAAGCAGGGAATATCTAATCCAGCAGTTTGAGACAGCTTATCGGTCTTGAATCTTTATTCTAATCTTTTTTTGATTAGGTCTGCACTAAGAAAGCTTCTTCACAGTCAAGACATCAGTATACTGCATCAGCAACGCTCCCCTTAGCTCACAGACAAACTTTTGCTGGCAGCCTAGCTGAGCACATCCGCTGGAGTAACATGAGCTTAGCCTGACAGCATGCTGGTGTCCATTGTCCATCATACGAGCACTTGCTGGAGCACTTCTGATGATGATCACTGACCATCACCTTCAGGACTCCCATAACTGGGCTGACACGTGTTTGTAAGGTACGAAAATAACACTTGCAAGTCCTGGTCTGGATAATTTTGAAGTGAAAGAACATATTTTTTTAACAAATGCTTTTTTTTCTTTCCGCCTCCCCCCCCCC
>VZTM01013224.1:233985-254350 GCA_013400555.1 Jacana jacana
CCCCCCCATCTGGGCTTCCAACTTTATGACCTGCTCTTGCAATGTGCTTAGCGTGTTCTCGGATCTGTCACGCTTACGACAGGTAGCGTGGGTACTCACACAGGTGAGAGTGAGACAAAGAGGAGTTGGCACAGAGACAACTGAACAGTCACGGGAGAGCTTTCAAGCAGAACACCCACACCGCTGTCTCCCAGAATTACACCAGGTACTAGAAAGACATACTCTTTACACATACAGTACAAGACCTGAATTTCCAGCCTCTGATTTTCTGAGTTCTCAACTCTTCATAGGGAAAGCTATTGTGGGAGTTCCAATGCCATGTTTTTCTGCCCCTGGGTCGTGTCATTACAGGTTGAAGAAGTACTCCCTGCACCCACCACACAGATACTGTTCAGATACATCTCCTTGTGGTTTTTAGCCTGTGTATTTTTCCTAATGAACAATGCAATAAACACAGAGTGTTTGCAGTGTTAAATCATGTTCCCAAAGGGAGCAGTTTGTATAACAAGATAAAATTATCACATTATAATAACTAAATATGCATCACTCTAAAGCATGCTTCAATTAATCATCAAAAGTTTGCACCGCCTCTTTAGGTCTTAATTAAGCAGAATGTTTGGCATTTTTTTTCCTTTCAAACCAGTGTGAAGGAGCTGCAGAAAATTGTTCCTCTTAAACCCAATGAGCAGCAGTTTAGACTCATCGATCTTACATAGGACCATAATTTGAAGAGGTGAGGGGGGAGAGAAGGAAAACAACCACAACTGAGTAAATCCATCCTGTACAGCCTTGTCCCTTTAACTAAGAAAACCAGCATGGCCTACACTGTTCAGCTGGATAATCCTAAAATCCCTACAATTCTGGAGTTAAATCCTGAACAGTTTACTAACTTTTAGGCTGCAATATTCCACTAAAACTGTTTTGAACTAATATGCAATTTCAACATTAGTCTAGTTTCAAGAATTTGGGTGAAACTAAATGCAGCTACAGCTCTAATCCTGCAGATGATGATGATGATCCCTGGACAAATACTCCAAAACCTTACTTTCCACATTTCCTTGCAAGAAATTCAGCAGAAGATACTAGCAAGAAGAAAATATCACTCCTGAAGGTGCCCAGCTACAATACTGAAGAAGTCCTGTTGTGCAGAAGGAAGACCCCATGGGCACAGGGCTTGGGACTGAGATCATCTGCTGGACTGAATGAGCCTGTGTGATACCTCTGCCTTGGCTGTAGATGTATTTGTGATCTGATACAGAAAATATTTTGGTGCCTCAACCTTCCTGGGTGTCTCCCCACCACCCGTCTCCTCCTGGCATGTGAGTTTCCTTCCACCACAGCTATCAGCAGTTCCATCTCCCCACTACTGCTCTCTTCTTTTGTCCTTTCTTTTCTCTTTGTTGCACCCCACGCCATCACATAGGAAATTTGGATCTCAGGGTTTTGAGAGGATCTAGAATAATGCTTTTACCCCACGCTGGGAACTGTGCTTAACCCACTGGTATACATCATTAAATATTTTAGCTGCTTTTACTGCTACTTTCCAATGAAAACCTGCAAAGCTTTCTTTTTAAAGACATTAGATATTAACTTGACTCTAGCATCTGCAACATTAACAATGAGGGCTCACTGTTTCCACTGGGACCTGCCAGGATTTCAGAATGGTAAATTCCAAGTTACTTGCCTGCCCCTCCTGAACTCCCAGCTTGCCACTGAAGAAATACAAGTAGCACGCAATTGGACTTTTTACCCCAAGGCAGTTCCTGAGGCTGATGATCCAAAGCAGGGCAGAAACACCACTACAGCCATTTTTCTTACATCCAAGAAGCTTTATCTGACTAATTTCAAACTGAAAAATGAACAAACAAAACTCCTGAACGTTACTGCAGGCCCCCTTGTGATAGCACTTAAGCACAGATCCTCTAAATAAACAGATGGGGTGTGTGACAAACTTAAGGTACTAGAAGTACCTTGGAAAAAGTAATTACCAGAGGAAAATTAAAAAGCAGGGATGATAAAAGAAAGCTTGCTGCAACCACTGCTATGAAAATACCTCAGTGGCTCAACAATGTGTTTCCTTTTAAGGACCAGTCTCTTGAAGTTCACTACTCTGCCAATAAAACAGTGTCCCAGCTCCTTTTAAAAAATTATTTTGTGGAACCGCGGCCTGCCTACGGTTTCTATGCATGAGTCGAGGCGCATTCTCATGCATAGTTCAGTAAGGACTGGATACACAACACAAATAAAAGCTGGCATTTAGGCAGGTTTTAAACATGCAAACAAAAAAGCACCTATTTCAGCTAATAGGGGGGGAACTCCCTATGTATTTTGAATATATGCTATTAAAGTGCCTACGTGGACTTTGTGATTTTCTTTTTAGCACAAAGGAAACACTTGGCCCTCCACAGAGAGCAAAAGACATCAATAGCGGGCTAGATGGGGCAGGCATCCTGGCAACCGTTGGCATTTTAAAACACAGGCCCTAAGAACCCTAGGATCAGTGTAAGTGAGACGATGTTTCAAACTGAAAACAGGAGAAAATTTGAAGAGTAGCGAGTATAGGATTTGTTGCAAGTCTTCATTCTAGAGCTAAACCTGCAGCTAGATAAATCGTAGTGCTGTTCAGCAACTGCAGTAAGATCTGGGAAATGCTGAAGCAGGACCCAGAGCACAGTAAAATGAAAGACTTTTCAATATATAGGCTTAATTAGATGTGATAATATGGCAGGAAAACTGCCACTGGGTCCTGCCTGGAATCAGACTTCTTGGTAATGCACTCATAGAACCAATTCCCCAGTGTATTTAGACAAATGATCTTGGAAATAATTTTTACTGCCCTGCTAACTACCATTTAAAACATCTTTTATGCTTCCAGATTTCTCCAACACAATTTAAATGTTGAGAAGGCGGGTAGTTCCAGAGTGTTCATAGGGCAGGGGCTCTGCTTAATCCCACATGTTGCACCAAGTCACTCCTGTGCACTCTTCTTTAAAAAAAAAAAAGATCCTGTAAACTTTAATTCTAAAGTTATGTTAAGCTGTAACACAGAAAAATCACTCATTCCTTTCCATAAAATACCTAATTACTCAGTTTAGTATTTGAATATGACATTTCCTTGCCAACTTAGGTCACAAGCCTGCCTTACAAGGTACTCAGTACTAGAAATGCGCCTGTTCCTCCTTTAAGCTATTTTGCCTCACCAGATACAGTTCCTCCAGCCCCATTCCTCCTTCACTTTCATGAGTTTCTGATAACTTTTTGGTAAAACCCCAATTATTACCATTTGGAAACCACTGAACCAAATATTACATAGAAGTACTGATCTCTGCATTGGAGGGTTTAAATCCCTTTTGTTTTCCCAAATGTGCTTATTATCCCGTGAAAATCCTGGGAGGGAAGATTATTTTTCCCTTGTGCTTCTTTTCCCTGTGGAAGGCTCAGTCAACAGCATGGTACCATCCTCTCTGCTTCCCCTTCCACTGCATTCCTTGACAATGAGCTCCCCTCACAGCACAGCAGGTTCTTCTTTGGGGTGCTTACAACAGCCGATGTGCTCTGTGCACCACACAGAGGGAGGTGGGAAAGGGAAGAGTTTTGCCAACACCCCTGCTCAAAAGCTAGACGAACCAGTGGTTGTACCACCCCAACTGAGGCATTGCCATGGGGATCACAAGAGAAAGTAAACCAAAGAGCACTCTTAAAGAAAAATGGGGAAACCAAGAGACCATAGCCTCCAGCAGGTGCCGGGGGAAGGAGGCTGCATGTTCTCACCTGCATTGAAAGAATTTTTTGCATTCTTCTTTGACTACCCTTGATTTTAGCCCTCCTTCATCCCATGTAACAACAGCTGTCCAAACTTGTCTGAGCAAAGGGGCAGAGTCACCATAAGTGCCCTCTCAGATTCACTCTATCACTACGTGCTGCAGAACAACGGTTGGGATGGTTGCATGCTGCATACTATGGCCATACACCCCGTACAACAGCGGTGGGATTTTTATTTTTAGATCATTCCTGGCTATTGCTTATCTGTTCCTTGTAGTTTGTTTAACTGAAAAAAAAAGAGAACCCAAAACCCAAACCTTTACACTGCTGTGGAGAAAATAACGATGTTCTAACACCAAGCAGAACTAATCTTAGTGCCAGTTTGTCACAATGGGTTGTACCTGATACTAACTCTGAAGATCACTCAGAATCTGCTGCTGGCACTAAAAACGCAGCCTGCTGGGCAAGGATGGTTATCAGCCACAAAGAGACTATTGCACCAACTCTCTGGAGGCTGCACAGACTTCTCATCTGCTTCCAGATGCAGGTTGGATGGCTGATGTTGACTGGCAAAGCCCCTTTTGATTTGGGCACTGCCTGAGCATGGTCTATCTGCCTGGTGGTGCAGGTCAGCAGAGTGCCCTGGTAAAAAGTCTGCAGGATACCAAACTGGGATCCTTCTTGTGGAAGCTTCCCATGACTGGATTTAGCATCCTCCACTGACATGCTGTAACCTGAGTCTGTAGATGGTCAGTGCATCACATAGGGCCCACGTGTTTAAGCCAGCCATTTTTAGGTATAATTTTGAGGTATGGCCAGGACAGAGTTCCTTTATTGGAGCTGTTTATATTTGGCCAGGTAGAAGTCTAATGCATTCCAGGATTGGATAAGCAAATTTTACCTAATATTTCATTTGGCTAAAACAGAAAGCTGAACAGCTTGGAGATAAAATTTTAGTCAGACTGCTCAAATTATTTGGTTTTCAAAAGAAAAAAAAAACTTTACTGTAAAATAAGCACCTGGGGGGGGGAGGGAATGGAAATTTTGTTAACTGTTTAAGGTGTTAGCCTGTTCATACAAACAATGAAAGGACACTTTAAACTTTTCCAGCATGCTCAAGGAAGACTTAATCTGCTGAAATCTTCAATGACTGCTTTCTAGACATAGTTCATGACCAGTACTCCTTCCTCTTCCTTCTCAAGCTGATAGCTGTTTCTAATACCTTCTGCCTCCCTGGAAATCCTGTTTCCCTTGGCCTCCTGATTCTGTCTTCCCCCAGTGCTTTTTCTGCCTCTGCAATTGCTACATCAGTGCACATTGCAGAGTATCCTTCTTACTTCTCCCTTCAGGCTTCTGTGAGCATCCCCCATGCTCTGCTCTTCATCTTCTTCCTCTTATCTCTGTAGAATCTTATCTGAAAAAAAATTATTCACCACTAATTCATTGTGACTGTTTCTTGGATCTGCTTATGCTCTCCAGACCACTGCTCTCCTGGCCAAAGGAACACCCCAGCCTGTCTCTCTGACACTTCTTTACTGGTGCTTGAATGGCCCTTCCATTCAAGATCAATATGGCAAGAACTAAAAACTTAATAATTTCTCCCTGAGAGCTCACTCCATACTATTTGCTCAATATTGCTGGACCACACCACCATCTTTCCCGTCCTTCAGGTTCAAGTTGTAGATATAATTTTCATCTGCGGGTACTCTCTTTTGAGCTATATTAAAATCTTGTAGATTTTTCTTCTGTACAGTCTCTAAAAGCTTTCCCCATCCATGCACAAAGTCTGGACTCATCCTGATTCTCAGCATCTCAGTCACTGCAGTGCATCACTACCTGGTTTTCTGTCTGGCCTCTAATGTAACCTTGTTCTACGCACGTCTCTTCAAACTGTGCTGCAAAGATCCCTTTCTCTGCCCACCATTTTAACCTTGAAGCTTTCTCTTGGACTCTTTCTGCCTCTCCCTCCTGTCGCCTTTCTTCATTTAACAACCCAAACAAATGTAAGCTGCTTCTGTTCTTGTGGCAGGTCAGTCATAGCCTGTCTCTCCCCCATGCTGAAAATGCTGACTTTCAGCTTTAGCAATTAACGATCTGAATCTTTTTCATTTGCCTGCTCAACACAAAGAAGTACCTCTGTGCTGTTTCCAAAGTCACCCCCTGTGTTTGTAAGGGGCTCTGAGAAAACACCCCAAAGTTACTCTTGTCTGGCTTTCTATCACTCTGAAGTTTTCTACTTTGATGTAGTGCCCGCAAAATGGTGTCAAAGTACAGTGCCAAGACCACTGCCGTGCTTGCTGCTTCTCCTGGCTCCTTTGCACTCCCTTTTCTGCTTGTATCCACCAGTTGTTTCTTGCCAGGCTCTTTGGGGTGATCACAACTAGGGCACCTACGCCCTAAGATAAAACAAACAATTTCTATGGATGCTTATTGCAAATCCCACAAAGGCTCTCCTCCCCCTCTCATCCTCCCAAACTTTGCTCTCTTAAAGAAAGGTGAGATAAATATGCTCATTTGCTCAGAAGTCACAGTAATCCAGCATTCATTACTGATGATGGAGTAAAGTCAGAGGAGGCAGAGATTATGCATTCATTTCCCCTACATGAGTAAAACAAGGACTACGAATTACTGAAGTAAAAATCTAAACTTGGAAAATACTTCCAAAAACCCTTCTCTGCACATTACCCTTAAGCAGTACATTCGAACATGGGATCATACATGGTAGGTGGACGGGCAAAGAACAGAAGGCAGTTGACTTGGCCAAGGTTCCCCTGTGTCCACTTAACTACTGTTGCAGTAATTTGTTTTTCTACTTCATAGTTCCATCTCCTCCTGCTTGTTTGATGTCATAAAAATCCAGCAACTGTGGCAGTTTGCACAATGCATGTTATAGCCTTGTGTTCGTGTACCACAAATTCAGCATTCTGGATTCATTCATGACTCAGATTGGAGGAGAAAATAGCTTGGGATGGCACAAGCCCTTGATTAAAGCTTTAGGGCCAAATCAACAACAGCTGAGGATTCAGCCCATATGGCCTGAGATCTTTAGCTGTGTAAAGGCTGCAGGAATGGGCCCAAATAGCTTTGATAATTAGGAAATATCATATAAAATAGATGAAAAGTCTTTGGCAGGGAATGCATATTGAGTAACATTTGAAAATTATTCATAGCATATTAGTATATTTCTTTAGAGATAGAACTCAATGGCATAAAAATAATTTGGGAGGGGTAACTCTAGTCTCTCGTGTGACTGTCAACAGGCAAAGAATTTGTTGGACCAATTGTTATTTTACAGTTACCTTTAGTCAATGCAACAAAGGGCAGAGGTGACCATCTAACACCTGGGACCTGATGCTACAAGCTGCTCTGCCTCTACAGAAGTGTCCTCACATCCCATGGGGCTCTTCAGCCAAGCTGCCTCCCTGTGTGCAATGAGTTCCCTTTCTTGGGTAGGTATTGCAGGTCACCCTGAACTCTTCAACTCCTCGGTCACCCAAGAGCACCCAGAAGAGAACCCAGAGACATCCACAGAAGCGGGGTCTGAGCCTGCTGCTACCTACATTCACCAATTATTGCACTGTGTACAGCAGTAAACAGCAACAGAGCAATTAATCACCCCGGTGTAGCCGTAAGAGTTACTTTCACAGATGATGGTAGGCAGCACACAGTGTGGAATAAATCATTTTTCACGCAAACTCTGAGGAATGGCACGTTATAAAATCACTCCTGATAAAAATCTAATGAAAATGTAAAACATCTCAGTACAGTCTCCTGGGTAGAGTCAAGATCATATTAAACCCTCAAGAGACAACGGTCAGGGATTTCAATGAGAATCAAGAGACAGTTTTCCCAGGATGAGCTTGTTAACCTGATATAAAGACATGATATTGATTTGATAGCTTTGTTTCTTTTGCCATTTCCTTTGTGGAGCCTATTTTAAATTTAATCATCTTCCATTAATTTATTTAAAGGGTTTATTCACCAAAACAAATCTTTTTTTTCTCCCCCCCCCCCCAAAACCAGAGGTTGTTGAAGTGCTGAGAGTATCATTCAGCACACAGAGTGTCACGAGCAGCACAGGTCTGTTATTGTATTTTCAGAAGTTTTTCAACAATAGTTACAAACAAAGTCACTCTCCCATGGTCTTAAAGTTCGCTGTGACTGGTTATTAAAGATTCTGAAATCCGCTCTCTGACAAAGACATCATAATCTAGCAATCTCAGGACACGTGTCAACGACAGTTACCATTTTGAAATGGTCATTAGGATTTACCTGCTGGTGGCTTTATGAAAGGTGGTGGAATTAATGGGACAATAATAGGTACATTCCCGTGATCCTTCGACCCTGCTGGTGAGTCTGAAAGTCCATTTCCTGTGGCAAGCCCTGGGTAGCCTGGGTTTATATTGTATGGTGAAATAACACTGTCCTCAGGTAATTTTGGTTTTGGCAAAGAATTTTCTGTAAAACACAAAGAAGACATTGTACAGTATGACAAGTATCTTTCTTAAATGCTCCTACATGCTTTCACCAATCTATTCATTAAATTACTTACCCTCATACAAGAAGAGTGCACAACCCTTTTGAGATATTTTCCCTCTTAAAAAATGGATACTTTCCAGTATTCTTCAGAAACACTCCATTTTATAAACCAAACTCACACTAAACACAACTATACTTTCTCTTTTTTTCAATGGTGAGATTATTTTGTCATATATATCCTTAGTATGCCCGATATGATCAATGATGCCCTATTCATGTCCTTCATATCCACCATTTTTATGGTCATCACACTCAGTGTACTGTGGCTTCACTCATGCAGGAAGCATACACTGAAAAATAAAAGAATTCCTAATTCTCTACCAGTAACAGTAGTAGTAGTGGAAAAGATGTAAAGAAAGGAACAAAATATTGAAATTACAGCAAAGTGTGCATAAAATGATGACAGTTATCATTGTAATTCTTTAATCCCAAATCACCTCAGGATTCTTATTTGCAGAAATTTCTCTAATGTACCTCAGTTGGCTACGGGGCAGGACTTAATTGTTATTATTCCTTCTCCTCCCATCTCTCAGAAAAAGAAACACACTTCTTTCCCTCCCACAGACTGCATACACCAAAAGTTTCTACCTGGCATGAGTATTCGACATCTTTGTTTGGTACATAAAACATACGCTTTGTATCATGTGTCTACAAAAAAAAAAAAAGTCATAAATTTCATCAGGCATAGACTGGAGCCACAAATCATTCAATAGGAGATCTATTTATTAAAACATAAATAAATTAATTGCATTACGGCATAGGAACAAGTTTCTTCAAAGTGGCATAATGACATTGTATTTTCAGTGAAAAATAAATATTGATCACCAATGTCACCATAGAACTAACAAGCTGCAAACATTCAATTTTAACACAATTGGGTTGTTTCACCTTACCTCTAATCTTTCCACCTTTTTTCCAGCCACCTCTCCTTCAAAATTGGTCTCTTTGGTATCAGTACTCATTGCAACACGCACTGAACACAGTACTGCTGCTGGCCATCACAAAGAAAACCCAAACGCTGCTGGTCACAAACGCAGTGAACAGGGGCAGTCCAAGAGCATAAAAGCTGCTGCAATTTCCTCTCTTTACCTCACCTTTGAGAAACTCTTGTTGGATAAGTCAAGATGCAGCAATTTTCCTACTCTTCACTTCGCTCTGGTCACAAGTCCCTGCCCCTTTGCTGTGGCTGAGGAGTCAGAAAGCAGCAACTGAATGGCTGAACAAAAAGACTGGATCCCATCCTTCATGTTTTGAGTTATCTCATACTACAGTGCATGAAGATCTAGCACTGTCCCCAAAAAATTCCACCCCAGGAGAACTTCTGGTGCACTTGCAGAAGACACTATGGTACAAACATCCCTGAGGAGCCTTTTGTGAACATTCATGCCAATTCCTATGTGCTCTCTGAATATTCCAGCTCAAAATCTTTCTTTCAGCATTTTAAAAAGCCTTAGTTTTGAAAGCAAAAGGGGTCCTTAAAGCCACACAGCTAAGAAAGTACTCTCTTTTTTTTTTTCCAATTGTGAGCAGCTTATTGATACCATGGGTACACGACTTTCAACTCACTCACAAAAGGTATTATTTGTGAAGACAGATTAGTACGTGCCTACAAACAGCAATTTTGTTAAGTCATTTTCCTCATATTCTATCAGTTTCCTTGTACTAGAAGGGACTCTGAAATTTCCCTTTAAACCAACCACAAAGCAAGCAGCAGAACACGCTTCCCAGTCCATGCCAATACAGACAGGTTGAGATATTAATCCTTCTTTGCATGAACACAGAAACATTAAGTCTCATTACCTTTGAGAACAGAAATGTGCTGGCGGCTTTCCCCGTCTGCTGAGTAGTTCCTGAATTCAATATCTTCTCCATCTTTCAATTCAACCTTATCATAACCATACCAGCCGAGGAGCTCATTCATAGTGTTTTCTGCAAAGTTCTGAAAGAGAAAAATTACCTACTTATTTATGAAATCAATAACCATTTGGAAGGAAGGGAGGGCTGCATAAATCGAACCGTATCTGCGCTACACGAGGAAGCGTCAGGTTTGGCCCACCTCCTCAAAGACTAATGTTCCTTTCATAAGTCAAGTGCATAAAGTGTAATGCATTTAAATCTCTGACTGGCACGTGTAATTATGACAGAGACTCATACGTCTGTAATTTAAAAGAAAATGAAAAGGGGAGATATTTATGACTTTTGCTCTGGCATTCAACGTCAAAAATAGTTTAACACACATTCGTCACACAAACTTGTCTGTGTTGCCATGAAGTATTTAAGGCTGCAGCAAGAGAATAACAGAAAACCAGGACTTTTTTTTCAACCAGCAGTTAATCAATCTTACTGCACTACAGTCTTTTCAGCTGGAGCAGGTCACTGACACAATTACAGTTCCTTCAGTTGCCCATGAACCAAATCAAATAAAATCACAGCAAAGGCAGTTTCCCTCAGAGTTACACAAACTTGGATAGTCAAACCACTTAAAAACTCTTCATCATGAAATCATTTTACCATAAAGTTTCAGATAAACACCTCTTATATTTGCTTAAGAAAACCTTTCTCAGTTTTGCCATATTTATCTTCAAACCGATTTCCGAGCAGCCGTGTGGTTACATTTCATGTTTGTATGGAAATGCAAAATATGGAACATGACTGTCATAACTCTCAAATTCTATTAAAAACACATCCTCTCAGTCATGTGGCAAAAATATTTCTGTAGAAAACGCTCATTACTGGGCCAGGAGATTTAGTGGAGCAACTTAAGAAATCTGCAGCCAGGCAACAAAGCTTTCTGAAACCAAAGAGTGCCATGGGGCTCTAGGGCTTACGGATTTAGGAGACTACCAAAGGAAACCAGCTAATGAATTATTGCAACGGCAAAGATCAGTTTAAAGTAGTATGACAACTACAAAATGAAACAAAAACGCCACACACAAAGCCTTTGGATTTGATCTCTGTGGTTTTTTATTATCACTCTTTTAAAACAAATTCCAAACTTTGTTTTCCTGTAAGATCTCGACATCTGAGATGATGCTTCTGATACGCTCCGTCTTCTGGGACTCTGAGCAAAGGAATAAGGGGACTACAACACCAATTCAAAACAAATGGTACGTGTCGAATTTGCAGGTTGCTAGATTTTGTCTAATAACTGCTCCAGCTTCGGTTTTGAGTGGGAGCAAGTCTAATGATAGAACACAGCAATTCTCCAGTCATTTAAATAAATAAATAAAATTAATCAGATGGTAATTGCTTCTGAATTCAAAGCTACAACAGGCACTCTGCCCTGGAACGTCAGAGCTGCACTGCTCCTGGCTCATTCATCACACCAGATTGCATAGGTGTTCCTGTCACTCAAGGAGCGCTGTAAAGTGGCTGTAAGCAATAAACACAAGCGATTTATACTCTTCCAGGAGTATCCTCTGTGCAATCCTGCTACAAACACATGTTTCAGGAAAAGAAAAAAAAAACAAACAAAACAAAACAAAACAAAATGCCACAACAGGCGCTTGAAGCATCAATTTCCCCTCTGGTTTTTCCCCTTTCATTTTCACTTGACCTCCTGCTGGAAGTCTCGGTTCTGCGGCTGTCCTCTGCAGCCCCAAATTGCCCGAAAACATCGCATCATTCCACCTCTAACTCTACTGTCAGCACTAGAAATACAACAACCCCTTACATCTGAATTAAGTCGCTGCTACATAATCGTTTGCAACGGCAAGTACAATGCAGTGTAATGTGGCTAATACCTACACTCGTTTCTAAAATTATGTATACAAGCTCATTTGAATGATGCAGTGCTGGAAGTGTTTTAAATACTAGCAAAAATGGGAAATTTTTCTAAATTTTATTTTTGATTTTCAGCTTTTTAGAATTTTTTTCTCACAGCGCTAGGTCCCAATTCATAAAGCCTGTCCCTTACCCACAGAAATCCAACAACAAAATGACCTGGGGATGGAGAGTGAAACCTCACCACTGCAGCTCACCCAGAATGGCCCATGGATGCCCAAAGACCACCAGCTTCCCTTGCTTTGCTGAGTTTCAACAATAGAGAGGCAGCTCAAGACAACTGATCTAACAAGGTAGAGACCAAAGCCTTCCTGACTGAAACCCCATGCAACCAAATTAATTGAGTAGCTCTAAATTTGCCTCCTGTGGATGCTTTGTGTTTTACTTGCACTGTTGATCAACTCAGGTAATGAGTAATTTCTCATTACTCATCAAGGAATGTGCAAGCAAGGCTGTACATATGTTTATTTTTTCCTGAAAATTCATACATGTATGTGTCTCTTCAGGATCTAGTCAAAGTAATGGTTGGGCTTGTAATGGCACAAAGTTTAAGTACCCTACAAGCCTCATCTTACCATCCATGATGAGCAACGGATAAAAACGGTCATAACAACAACAAAAAAATATTTTATTTTTGAAATTATGCATAATAGAGGCTTAAAAAAAATTAAACATCACTGGGGGCCTTTGCTATTAACTTCAATGGCAGTAAACTGAGGATACATACTAGCAGTAGCAAAAGTAAGCACTGTGACTTCTCAATAAGGATGCTTGGATAAAAGGAACAATTAAGCCATTCTCTTTCGTAATTTATCTTACATATTACAGTGATTGTGACCACTCAATACTATTCTCCCAGTGGCAACCAGCCAGGGCTTCATTACACAGCACATTGTGCACAGCAAACCAAGAGGATGATCCCATCCTCAAGAAGCTGATGGTCAAAGCTGAGAAATATTTCCCTTCTACAACAACTCTTTCACATAGACAGGCATCCACAGAACTACATCACCTTTCCCCAGACTCCTGACCACAAATCCCATTTGCAGCCACGTCTAACATCGAGAGGATGGTTGCACAGGTCACGCGCTTGCTGAAGCCACAGCCTTGGAGCTGACCACTATTACTTCATTGTTTCCACATATTCTTCCTTCTTTCCACTTCAATGGTAGGCCCAATCTATGTGGGCCTACCTATCTACCAATCAAAATAGGTAACAAGTTGGGATATGTAAAGACCAGTGTGGTGGCAATAGTCAAAACAGATGAGATGACAGGAGACAATTTTTCTCTGTGTGAATGCAGTGGGGTAAAAAGAAAGCCCAGTCTTTGATGAAGTTAAGGAAAGGAAGCAAGCCAATAAATACATAACCTGGACATGCAGAGCAGAAGCTCACTGAAGGATGTACAAGCTTCAAAGGCTTAGCGAAAAGAAAGGTTATGATTGTAACCATGGTGCTTGAGAAAAGCAAGAATGCGGGACCTGGTGTTGGACCAGGAAAGCAGAAGCAGCAGTGATGGAGCAGGCTAGAAAGTAGTCAGCTGAACTGATAGATAGTGGGCCTGCCAAAGCCCAGGAGAAAACAGGTGTGAGTGCTCAGGTGGAAGATATGCAAGGAGCTGCAATCCCAAGCTTTTTCAAGAACAGGAAAGTAGAGGCACTGAGCTAGTCCATGTCTACTTTCACACAATCACAGAATATCAGGGATTAGAATGGACCTCAGAAGATCATCTAGTCCAATCCCCCTGCCAGAGCAGGAACACCTAGATCAGGTCACACAGGAATACATCCAGGCAGGTTTTCAATGTTGCCAGAGAAGGAGACTCCACAACCTTCCTGGGCAGCCCCTTCCAGTGCTCTGTTACCCTCACCATAAAGAATTTTCTTCTCATATTTAAGTGGACCCTCCTATGTTCCAGCTTGCACCCACTACCCCTTCTCTTATCACTGGATGTCACTGAGAAGAGCCTGTCTCCATCCCCCAGACACTCACCCTTTACATATTTATAAACATTAATAAGGTCACCCCTCAGTCTCCTCTTCTCCAAGATAAAGAGACCCAGCTCCCTCAGCCTTTCCTCCTATGGGAGATGCTCCACTCGCTTCATCATCTTGGTAGCCCTGCCCTGGACTCTCTCGAGCAGTTCCCTGTCCTTCTGAAACTGAGGGGCCCAGAACTGCACACAATATTCCAGATGGGGTCTTACTAGGGCAGAGTAGAGGGGCAGGATAATGTCCCTTGACCTATTAACCACACCCCTTTTAATACACCCCAGGATGCCACTGGTCTTCTTAGCCACAAGGACACAGTGCTGGCTCATGGTCATCCTGCCATCCACCAAGACTCCCAGCTCCCTTTCCCCTAACACTGCTCTCCAACAGAGCAGTTACCAACTTATACCAGTACCTGGAGCTATTCTTGCCCAGACTCTACACTTGCCCTCGTTATATTTCATTACGTTTCTCCCCACCCAGCTCTCCAGCCTGTCTAGGTCTCACTGGGTGGCAGCACAGCCTTCTGGCATGTTTGCTGCTCCTCCCAGTTTTGTGTCATCAGCAAACTTGCTGAGAGACCCACAGCCCTGCCAGAGGGCTGTCATGACAGGAGAGTCCAGTGCACCAGGGAAAATCCCGTCATGAATAAAATCCCAAGTCAGCAATCACCCTGCCAAGCTGGGACCCTTGAGCCCAGAACAAATCCCACTGAACCCAAAAGGAGTCCTCCAGGGGTCCATGGATTTCATTGCAAAATTACACCACCAAAGCTGAGTTTATCCTGCTGGGGAGGCAGCACTCAGTCCCTCGCAGCGAAAAAAAGGGACCAAGCCCCAGTGCTGCTCACAGCATGGGCCAGCATCGTAGCTCGGAAAACGAGCACAGAATCCTGCCCTACATCCTTCTGTGCTCACACCACCATGCCACACTCAGCTCCTTGTGCACATACCAGGCAGCCAGGCTCCCGAAGCTGCTGTGGAAAACACTGATAACCTCTCCAGTCTCCTCTTCAGACTGCACCTGGGCAGTGGGTTGACATCCCACCGGAGCCAGATCTCCTGCACTCCTCCAGCCAACAGCATGGGTGTGCAGCCACACACCATGGCAGCTGCCAGGGCACTTGCCAGGGCTGCAGCACAACCGCCTCGTCCCTGCCAAAGGAACTAGCCCCAAAAAGCTCCAGTGGCCCCACTCACACAGCACCGCCAAAGCCCTCCCCTCCTCATAGATGGCAATTCTTTTGTCACCCCCTGCTAAGTCCCAAACCACTTATAACCACTGCGGGGCAATGAGTAATTTACATGTTGTAACTGTACGATTTCTCTAGTCTTGTACTGTACAGAAATAGCCTCCCTCCAGGAAGAGCCATGATAACTAACAAACTGTACGGTATTTTGACTTGAATTTGCTTCCTTTTCATGGCAAAGATGAAGAAGAGTGTGTTGACTTGCCAGACCGTGGTCTCTCTCCTTTGTAAGACTGACTTATACTCTACAAAGTAAAAATATAATCACATTTATTCCCACTTTAGGATTCATTTCATCGTAACAGTATACCTACAGCTTGATTTTTTAACATTGCAATGCATCATTTTCCCAAATCTTCACTAATTAATACATTCTGAAGCTAAGCCACGCTTCTCTTTCCATCTTAGACCTCTCTCCTTTCCTTCTTTATGAATCTTATTCACAGGGGGCACGGCCTGGCTTCACCGAACGCGGCCTGGCAAACACGGAGGCAGGAAACGCAGGGGAGAATGAGTCTGTCAGACTCATTTTCTTCTAGGTTTTACTGCTGAATGTTTATTTCAGATCTGGGAGGAAGCACGGTGGCTCCATTCCATTTCCCTGCCTGAAGAACCCACTCAGTGCAGAGCCCCACAAATTCACTTTTCTCTTTCACTGCACCGAGGAAATATAAGCGTTTCTATAGTCACAATATGAACTTGGATTTATTTGGGGTTTTTTTTCACCAGCTTTCACTTTCTTTGCTTATTTATGTTGTTGCCATGTTGCATTTTATGGTTGGACCTTTAGGCTATCAGAAAGCAAAACTTCTTGATGCTTTAATTTCTTTTGTCCTCCCATGTACACGTTCGGATCACCAAGACCCAGGTAGTTTGGGGAAGCGCTATTTCTAGGATGCACAGGCAGGTGAGGCTTCCTGCACAGACAACACAACTCCCTTTTGGGGCCATCCCACAAAACTCCTTCCACGCAGACTCTGCAGGAAAAAGGCAAAAAAACAAAACAAAACAAAACCAACCCAAAAAAACCCTAACCCGCCTCGGTCTCCTGAAATAGTACGATTGATAAAGTCTGCCTGCTTCTCCGCTTTGCCAAAGACGTTTTTTGTTTTTCAGGAGAGAAGGGAGGAGTTTC
Organism: Jacana jacana; assembly: GCA_013400555.1. NCBI lineage: Eukaryota > Metazoa > Chordata > Aves > Charadriiformes > Jacanidae > Jacana > Jacana jacana. The sequence continues at coordinate 250,446 of VZTM01013224.1, forward strand.
CTTGGAATCTTCTGAGCGCTCGGAGCGCTCTGACTCGCTCCAGGCACAGCGCTGCTACGCCGGCTTCACCGCTTCCCTCCTTCCCACAGTAGTACTTTTAAATGCCAAGTGGGGAATATTAAAACACTAAACTGAAAGATCTTCTGATGAGTTTACTATTAAACTATAACAGATGGGGCTGTCTTAAGCTCTAGGCATCGGGAACGAAGCCCAATTTTAGATACAAATTAGTTATTGAGAATATTTATAGACAGTAAACTCCTTGGGCACACAGAGCAGCCCTGTGAAATTATAGCACAAATTAATTGCTCGCCTTTCAACTGACAGAGACATGCAGATACATTGTCTTGTTTGTGCAGGAGAACTTCCAGTCACATCCAGCAATCCATCCTGGATGTCACTTCATTTCACAACACCAACCTGCTCCTGAGCAGCAGGATGGCACATGGGAATAAGCTGAGGAGGGATGGACGGGGAAGCCATCACCGCACCTTGACGAGCACTTTCCTCAATTAAACCATAGAAAATATTTTAATCTTCAAATAGTACTGGCTTCCCTGGTTACAATAGCTTTGGATCTGTTATCTATTAGGCGTTGTGTCATTCACCAGCGAGTGCGAAATGGCCCTGCACGGGAGGAGGTGAACAATGCCACCCCTGGAAATAAAAACGGTAAGTATCATCTGAAGGAGGAAGGGGGGGGGACAAAAGAAAACAACCACCTGAGAGGCTGTGAAGGTCACAGCAAAACAAAACAGTTCCTCCTGACTATATTCTTCATTGAAACGTAATATCAGAAAACTCTGCAGCCATGCACTTTTAGCACACAACGTTGTATCAAATTAAAATTTGTTATAACCACCACGTGCATTAGGTTAGAGATAACAAAAATGTAACTTAATATCTGGTGTAAGGGAAGAGCCAGCAACCTGAATACCCATCCAGTCCTGTTAAAACTGAGCTGTGTAGCTACCCTCGGAAGACAACAAACCAAGCAGGTAGGTGTTGTGATCCTTCTCGAGTAAATATCTGACTGTATCAAACAGCAAATCTTGAAGGAAGTCTCTGGGATGAGGTAATTTTATTGCTCATTCAGAGTGTCCTGCATTTGCTGTACTTAAAATAGACACTTGTACCAATGGCCTTTTTATTACCCGAAGAGGGGAAAAAAAAAAAAAAAAAAAAAAATCACATATACACCAGTCCTTTTTCTTTCTGCTAGCAAAGGGAGGCAATTTGATCCAACGTGGGCTGAAACCTGAGTAGGTCACTGTACACCATGATAAAATTCCCTAATCCCTGAGCCAAATTTCCCCGAGGGGGCCCTCCTACTTCTCCTTCACTTTCCAAGCTGACTTTTCCATCCCCTCTCTCGTCTTTTCCTCCCCTTCATCTCTTTCATTTCCCCTACCTTAAAGCCTTGATATCTGATCTGCTGCTGATACTCGGGTTACAGTTTTTACAGCTTAGGCTGTCTATTGCTGTATACATTCCTTTCTTTCTGCTCTGCCGTGATTACTTACCAGAGCTTATTTTACACTGGTCCAGATGAAAGCAGTTCAGATGAAGGGAAACAGTCAGTCTGTTTGAACATTACAGATATGAACCTACACAAGGGCACATTGTGCTCCCTCTGTCATTCTGCTGCAAGCGCTCAAACGCTTTTGCACAGTGTAAGCAATTTGTTACATTATTGTACTCCTTGGGTTAACCAAGAACAACCAGGCATCTTAATTCTTCGGTAAAGAAAGAGAGCAAGTGACCGCCACAGGATTTTAACTTCCTCAACAAGTCAAAAATTCAAAACACTTTTTTTTGTTTGTTTTCCTTCTCCTCCCCCTCACCTCTTCCTCTCTCTCCCTCTTTCCCCTCCGTGGATGACAGCGGCCAACCGTCCTACTAAAAATGCAGTCTCCCAGCATAGCATATGTAGCACGATCTACACTGAAAGGTGGCCTGTGCTTTGTGAAGGGTTCTGCCATCAGCTCTCTCGCTCTAACCAGGAATCACATTGGTTCAAAATGCCATTTTTACCCGCCTTCATTTAAGTCAGCTGAAATCCTGAGGTTTCTAACCTTAAGCAGCTACCCATGGTTAAAAAAAGAGAAACTCTCCACGGGAAGGTTAATGCCAGTGCTTAATACCAAAGCCTTCGTTTTAAAATTGTGTAATTTTTCTCCTTCACACAATGTTGTTTTTGTTTCTTCCTCACCCTTTCAGACAAACATCTGTTATACTGTACAAGAACAACTATCTCCCAAACCGCTGAGTGTGCCTGCAGCCAAAGTAAACAAAACAAACCCAGAGGATCCAGCACAGTCAGCCTTTATATCCAGCCAGGATAACATTTCACATGTTTTGATTAAAATTAGCTAATTTGTAATTCTAGAACCTATGAAACTTAAAAGCTGCAATCCATATAGATCGCATTAGGCGATGCTCCGAGGGGCCAATGCCCTATACTACAGACCTCCACCGTCCTCAAAACTATGTGGGAGTACAATGAGCAAGGACTCTTACTCTCCGGTGCCTGCACAGAGCCCGCTCCCAAAATAGGATGTGCCATATATCTCGCAAAGAATAATACCGCTCCTCGGGGCTTGAGACTAGTAGGGTTTATTTCCCAAGACATGCACCGACACATTATTTTGTTCCTTCCCCTAACACTACTCCTGTCCACATCTCCAAGCTGGTGTACACGCAGGACCGCGTACACGCTCACCACACAGGGAGCAGGAGCCCCAGCGCCTGCCTTAGGCAGGAAAGGACACCGAACCGAAATCAGTGGTGTGCAAAAGAGGGGAGGCAGGAGGGGACTGTGCATTCCCACTTAATTTGACACGGGCAAACCAATGCTCCAGAAAGCAATGATATTTTCACCAGGCAGCATGCATATTTATATACTCGCCCATACAGCACACATACTATGTGAATGCGTGACACTGTCCAGGCAGTCCTTACAATCAGCCTTTTAATAAGTGACACGTTCAAATTAAACCACATTACCCGACTATGCCCGGTTTAGTCACTTTATCTGTGCATTAAAACAACAACAACAAGTTCAGCTGAAGTCTCACAATACGCTGTTCCCAACTTTGCCGAACCAGAGATGTAAAACAAACAGAGAAGAGAGGTGGAAAACAGGCGCAGTAACAAACAACGAACAGAACCAGTCAAGGCTATTGATAAAAGAAGTCGCGAAATAACCTTTTTGTGCGACCGCGGCCACCCTAACATCTGGAGCGGCCGGCTCAAGGGCTACCTCCAGAGCACAGCTGGATGGGCACAGCTGCCTATCAGGCAGGACAGCCCTCCCTCCGCACGATAAATACACTTCCAGCCCCAAAGCAGCCCCCTTCCAGCGTGCCCTCTGCCGCCGCCACGGGCTGGGCAGCGGGGCAGGGAACGCGGAGGAGGCAGCGAGAGGGTGGCCGGGGAGACGAGGGGTCCCCGCGCCGAAGTGCGAGAAGGATGCGCGGCTCAAGCCCCTAACATTTCACCCGGACAATTTAATCACACAGTTGCAGGCGGCAAAAAAAGCAGAGAAAGGCAGTGTTTAAAAGAGGTCCCTTTCTTTCCTAACTTTAGGGCTCCCCAGCTACCTGAGGGGATGGCTAGAGGAAAAAAAATAATAATAAAAAAATATTTAAAAGGAAAAAAAAAAAAAAAGAAGAAAAAAGAAGGTTCATCACTGTCACCCAAGGAGCTTAAAAGCCCAACGAGGGAGAGGGTTTGTTTTTTGGTTTTGTTTTTTTTTATAAATCAATAAATCAAAGCTGGTCAATGAACAGGATTTGCAGCCTGTGAATTCGTCTCTGTTTTCAGCCCAGGAGGCGGAGTTGAGACACATTCAGGGCATCCTAAAAAAAAAAAAAAAAAATGACAAGAGATCCTTTCTTATTTCA
>VZTM01013226.1:1003-19214 GCA_013400555.1 Jacana jacana
GTTTCAAGCATGTTAGAACTGGAAGGGATGGTTTTGTTTGTCTGTCTGTGGTTAATACTTATGTTTGTGTGTATGTAGACTTTACATATGCTAGTAAATTACATGGTGCCAAGAAATTTTCCTGAGCGCTGGAACTGACCCAGTTGTACTGTGAATTGTCAGAAGAGTTGCTGTCATGGGTTTGGCCTTCCCAGTTAACATTCTTCCAAAAAAATTCCCGTTCAAATGTGGATACTGAATCACCCAGGGAACATTCTAATAGGCAGTTTGGATTAGCAAACTCCCTCACAGACTTTGTCTGAGAGGGTGAAAGAGCTGAATGGTGTGGACTTCAACCATTCCATGGCAGTTGTTCTCAGTGTCATATAATGTTCATGTATGGATTTTATTTGTCAATACAAAGAGAACTTAAGCGCTTTGCACAGTTTAACCCTGATTCCTAATTGGAGCCTGTTTGTCCTCCAGTCCTACCCCTGTAAAAAAACCCAACAACAAATACATGCAAAAATAAAATATAATGTCCTTTATTAGCTTTAATTGTATCCTTGGGGATGCTTTGTACCATATAGTTTTGTAATTGAAAGAATGAATAAAATGGAACTGTTTAAAGCAGCAAACAACTTTATGTGTCAGTATCCACAGAGATACAAATTCTGCCTAGAGTTTGTTCTGGCTGCCATCATGCAGTTCTGCAGTTACCCAAATCCATGTGTCACATAAGAATTGAGTTATGTATAGTCTCTTGGTAGTTTCTCAGGTCAGTCATTTGAAGGGCAATAAACCCAGTAAGGATACGGTCTCTAAGCTACACGTGTCCCTTTATTCAGTCAGCCATGGTTCCAGAACCTAGTCACTGGTAAATTGTTAAACAATACATATACAATCCTTTTCAAAAATTTCACAAGAAGATTTCAAGCATTCCTTATGCACAGTTTAAAAAATAATGGATTCTGTTTAATATGGTTGCTTTATTACAAGTACCTGTTTTTTCTTTTTCACTTGAATTTAGATGTACTTAGGTACAGGATTTAGGCTAGTGTTTGTCTCTAAATCACGGGGGTTTATAGCAATTTTGAATTAGGATATGTGTCATTAAGTCACTACTATGGAATTAGAGATGTTTTATTAATGACATTTTGTTACTTATAAAAAAAGCAGAAAGATGACTTTTGATGATCATATAAATACATTTTTACTGCCTTTATTTCAGGCTGATCAGCTAATGTTTGCTCTACATTTTGTACGAGGAATGCACCCTGAACTTTTTCAAGAGAATGTAAGTGCTAGAGGAGAAAATACCCAAGTGATTTAGTTAAACTTACTACAAAAAGTAAATAAGTAGATTAAAAAAAAATTGTCAGTAGGTGTAGGACTTGGGATTTTACATTTATGTGCTACTATTTTTCTATGAAGGTTACTTCTGAATGTCAACATTGTAATTATTATGTTCAAAGTGAAGATTACCATGAGAAAGATAGGTAAATGGTTGCCTTTTAAGTAGGTGTCTGAAGAGATAGTTATGGAGGTTCTTGCAGTTTCTTGCAGGCACTGTTTCAGTGCTTCCCACCACAACGTGACTAGACATTTATCCATCCTTCCAGTTAAATATGGATGTTCCTTTATGAGTGAAGCAACAGATGCACACCTGTTTTGCTGTGAGCAAGGGTTCCTTGCACATCGTGCCTTGGTACTGAAATGCAGGGAGGGAAAAGGGGAGCAAGACCTAGGGAGAAATTAGTCTGATTCTACAAACTGCAGTTGGAGACTTAAAGCAAAGAATCTTCCTGAAAGGAGAAGAAACGACATTATCTTTTGTGTGTTTTAGCCATTGATTCTTCAGTGTCTAAGAAATCCCAGTAATCAGTAATGTCCTCATTTGCATCAGTGTTTTCAAGAATGCACTGTACAGAGAGTGTCCTTCTTGTATGTTGTCTGACCACATAAGTATTGGATTCTTTGCAGCAAAGTGGCCTTTGAGTATCTTTGAGAGGAACAATGAACTCATCCTTAAATGGTTTATATTTTTGGTAGCATAGTGGTATGCAGTTGCTATAAGTTCAAACCACGTTTGCTAAAAATGGCTGTCCATTTAGTTTTCAGGCAAGTGCTGCATTATTAGTATTTTGACAAAAAATTAAGAAATGTCACGTGCTATTTTTGACAGTGGTATGAATGAGGCCAAGTCTGAAATAGCCTAATTTATAAGGAATTTACCTGTTTCCCAACAAAATTGCGGAAGAACTGAAGTACTGCTAACCCTTTTCTTTGCTATGGAGCAGCACACATCTCAGTAATAGTGTGTTCTTCTGTTTGGGTGATAATGTTTTTGCCCAATATAGAGGTTCATAATGAATTTATGTGTTACTGGTAAATTGTAGTTTTAGTGGTGACTGAATTGGTAAGTAAAATTGAAATGCCAGTTAAAATTGAACTGAGCAGGTTATCCTAGACTGTCTTTGTAGGAAATAAGAAAAAACAGACCTATTAAAGAAGTAATTAGTTTTATCAAAAAACTCTGATAAAAACCCAGCAACCCATCGCTAAACCACATCACTAAGCACTATGTCAACCCGTCTTTTAAATATCTCCAGGGATGTTGCCCCAACCACTTATCTGGGCAGCCCATTCCAATGCTTAATAACCCTTTCAGTGTAAAAATTTTTCCTTATATCCAATCTGAACCTCCCCTGGTGCAACTTGACACCCATTTCCTCTCATCCTATTGCCTGTGACTTGGGAGAAAAGGCTGACCCTGCCTCTCTACCACCTCCTTTCAGGTAGTTGTAGAGGGCGATAAGGACTTTCCTCAGCCTCCTTTTCTCTGGGCTGAACAACCCCAGCTCCCTCAGCCTCTCCTCATAAGACTTACTCTCCAGACCCCTCACCAGCTTTATTGTCATTCTCTGGACCTGCTCCAGCACCTCAATGTGTTTTTGTGGTGATGGGCCCAAAACTGGGCACTCAAGAAGGGGCCTCACCAGTGCCAAGCAGAGAGGGACGATCATCTTCCAAGTCCTACTCACCACACTGTTCGTGAAACAGGCCAGGATGCTGTTGGCCTTCTTGGCCGCCTAGGCACATTTCTGGCTCATGTTCAACTGCCTGTTGACCAACACTCCCAGTTCCTTTTCTGCCAGGCAGCTCTTCAGCCACTGTTCCTCAAGCCTTCCCTTGATTATATGAAGGATGTGGGGTTAAGGTACAAGGTTTAAGAAAGATTGGTTGAAAGTTTGTGATGTTATGAGTGGAATGTTGTTTTATTGCTAACATTTACCAAATTAAATCCCACAGTCTTTGAGAAATGAAGCTGCCTGATAAAAATAACTCAAATTAATCTTGTTGGTAGAGGCATACCCTGGCTAGGCTTCAGTATTAGAGCTTCCCTAATTCATCTTTATTATTTCTTTTCAGCTTCTGAAAATATCTTGCTTTATTTTTCTAGTTTTTGAGTTTATAAAGTCATGAAGGTGGCAACTTGGAAATAGTTTTCTTACTAAATGAAAGCCTGGCTGCCCAGCCTTCCTAAGTGTTTGTAAATACCACTTTATGTGTCAGTTGCTGTTGTTTCACATGCATTTCCATCAGCTGTTAGAGCTGAACCATCTTAATGTAGGTTATGTATAATGCATATTCCTGCAGTATCTGAGTACTCAAGATTTAAAACAGGCAAATAATATCAATAATTTTTCTTCTCTGGAAGGTAGAAGTTATTTTAATGAAATTGAAGAAAATTTAATTTTATTAAATTTTCTTCAGAAGAAGAATCGAGGAAAATGAAGCTGGAGTGGTTATTCTTTTATTTCTCTTAAAGCTTTTAATTAGATGAGGCTAGAAGTTGCTTATTATGCTGCCAGAGAATTTAGTATTCTGTTTTCCTGTCCCAGAAGAGTTCAACCTTCTGCACTTAGGATTTTTTTGCATAGTGATAAGAAATTCATAGTTGGGTTGAGGAACATCAGTTTGTAATTGAAAGGGAGTTGTTCCAAAACTCAATTGATTGATGGGTGCAAAATGCTATGCTGTGGTCTGTATCAGAGTAATACTAGTTGATTTTTCATTTGGAATGTTACTGTTGTCTTTAACAAAAAATATCTTTATTATAGAAACATAGATACCAATTATGTAAAATGTAAATACTTATGAAGATTTTTTAGTATAGTTCTTGTCACTGCTAAATATGGGATTATGTCAGTTCTAGTGTGTTTTAAAATACGTATAGTCTGCCTTAAAATGATTAAAAGGTGGTTTCTTGGATACAAGCACCAAGTCTTAAAAGACTTAATCATACAGAAATTCAACTTACATTCCACTTTCTGAAGGCAACCAAAGTATTCATAATACCAATCCATTTTATTAAGTATTCCTCGTGTTCTAATAACTGCATCTTTTGGATACTAAACCAAGGAACAGTATTGAAACATGGATTCTGTAGTTACCTGTCCTATGTGGCTCGTGATGCCCTATGAGTCAGTACGTGTTTCCTTGCCAGCTGCAGATGTTAGTTTTTACTGATCTGTAGTCAGGCAATCTGGGTGGGAGCTGTGGGGGCTGAGACAGGACAAGGCTTCTCCTTTTGATTCTTTTTCTTATAAAGCTCTGTGGCCACCTTGAATTCTGAAAAAGGAATTGCATACTGGTAGTATTACCTTGAGTTATAAAAATGTCTTACAACTCTTTCAGAATCTAGGCTTAAGTTATCTTCCTGTTTTCCCTACATGCTATTACATATCAATCCTTGTTCTTAAGGATGCCTTGAGGCTTATCTGAGTTGTTAATTTGTTCCCCCAGGAATGGGAGACTTTTACGGGTGTGATCATTGGAGATACCATCAGAAAATCAGTAAGCAACATTTATTTGTGCATTTGGAAGTAAGGACCATATATTTAAATCCTGAAAAGTTAAAGTTGTATTCTTACTGTATAGTTTAATTAATTGTATCCATACATTAAAGGAACAAATAATTTCTCACATAGTAATATAAAAATATAAAGCCTTTTTGAACATGGCAACTCTGATGTGCATAAAGTTTTTCCTTTGTTGCTTTTTTGTTTTTTCTTTTTCTGTTACCAGGTTTACAATTTGTTTATTCAGTGGTATGTTTGAGAAGCTTTTAAGCCCTTTTACATAACTAAAATCAGCATTTCTTTCTCCTGGTACCATCTGTGACTTAGAATCATAGAATCATTTAGGTTGGAAGAGACCCCTCGGATCATCAAGTCCAACCATCATCCCTACTCTACAAGTTCTCCCCTACACCATATCCCTCAACACCACATCTAATCTACTCTTAAACACAGTCAGGGATGGGGACTCCACCACCTCCCTGGGCAGCTGATTCCAGTGACTGACCACTCTCTCTGTGAAAAACTTTTTCCTAATGTCCAGCCTAACCCTACCCTGCTGCAGCTTGCAGCCATTCCCTCTTGTCCTGTCGCTAATTGCCCGTGAGAAGAGACCAGCACCAACCTCTCTACAATGCCCTTTCAAGCAGTTGTAGAGAGTGATGAGGTCTCCCTTCAGCCTCCTCTTCCTCAAACTAAACAATCTCAACTCCCTCAATCGATCCTCATAAGCCTTATTCTCCAGGCCTCTCTCCAGCTTCGTTGCCCTCCTCTGTACTCGCTCCAGCACATCGATATCTCTCTTGTGTTGAGGTGCCCAGAACTGGACACAATACTCAAGGTGTGGCCTCACNTAACATTGGCCCATCTATCCAGTCTATCCAAGTCCCTCTGTAGAGCATCCCTGCCCTCAAGCAGATCAACACTCCCACCCAACTTAGTGTCATCTGCGAACTTACTGATAGTGTTTTGTCCCTATTTGTATGGATTCATGAAATTGTCCGTACACTTTGCTAACTTTAACATAGTTTTTTGTTCACCCTGAGAGTTCTAATTCTGGAGTGTTCTTCATAAATTTTCCTAGGTGACAGAACTAGCTTAAGAAGCTTCTGATGCATCTCTGACCAATCAAACTGTTGATTTCCAAATGTCCATCAATCTATTGAATCTATATACTTTTAAAATAAACTTCCAGTAGAAAAAGGAAGATGATAAAATCTAAACTTTCTGTAGTCTTATCCATTATAGCCCTTCTTGAACCAGATATTGGGACAAAGCTTTTTGAAATGAGCTTTTAAGAAACCAAGTCCAATCAGGAATCATGAGCGCAGTCTTTCCCTCTTGTTTTGCTAATCCCTTCTCCTGCATTCAGGGTCAGGCTGGCTCATTTCCACCAGGCCTGGCTGCAGTTTTCAGCATTCACAATTACTTTTAACCATTGGCCTTTTTTAGGATATTTTGTATCTATCAGGATATTTTGTACATTCAGTGGTACAAGATATTGACCACTGTGAGAACCTTGTTTTTTAGAATATCCATGGCACCAACTGTGTTCGCATGGCAAGTCACTTAAAAGACAATGTATTACTCAGGTTTTCTTACTCAGGCAGCTGGTTGCTAAAAAGATCCTTAATTTCCCAGTTTCTCTAGCCCTTAGATGACTCTACAGGCTTTGCCTTTCAGTGTAAATGTAGATGTCCCTCTTCATCTATTATAAAGACTATTGAGTCTTTATAATTGAATTAAATGTCAGTGAACTTGGTGACTTTCAAGTATTTTCTTGCTGTAGGTAATTTTCAAACTGTGTGAGATCTGATTGTATAATGTCATTTAACACCTGTTAAACACCACCTCTACCCTACCTAACACACAACCCATAGATTTTGGAAAGACTGTGAACATACGTGATTCAATCCCAGTTCTAACTGGAATGTATTTTGCAGACCCATCTCAAGTTTATTCCTACAATCGCTTCTGAGTTTCCTGCTTTTCTTCTTTCTCAGACTTCGTAACTCATGGCTGAGCCATTGTTTCACAAGAAAGCTTTCCTTTTTTCTGCTGAACATTTAAGATTGCTCTTGAATTTGTTCAATGGTTGAGAGATCCAAGGACATTTCCATATGGAGACTGTCAGACTGGTTAATGGGCACTGTAAGATTTTTGTATTAGAAATGATATTGTGGATATGGAGATTCCAAGGGAGCTTAAGCTCTGGTGTTCATCCTTAGAATTTCCTCCATTATCATTATCTAAGGAGCAGAAAAATAGAGCTGTGGCCAAATTTTACCAGAGCAGAGATGTACAGAAGTGATACTTTGCCTAGTGAATTACCCCAGAATTGCCCTTTATATGAAATACAATCTTCTTCATGACTGCAAATAAGTGCAATTGAGTTTTTTTAAGTTAGTTGCTCAGAGTGCAAATGCAGATAGCCAGTCATTTGTGTCACTTGCTTTTAAATGGAAAAGAAAACTACTTAGAGTTGAGTGTGTCTTAAAGATATTCTGAATTTTCAGACTCAAGAGGTTAAGCAAATGATAATATGAACAGTATATCTCAAATTTAAATCATTGGTAGGTTTTCTTTTGTGATGCCCTTTATGAACTTAGAAAGATTCCTGCTGTGAATGCTATTTTTATTAAAAGCGTGGGTTTCAGTATCTTATCACTGAATATAGTGTTTCACAATAATTTGTGTAACATATGTGTGTAATGTAACTTGCTTCAATAAGGATTCACAAAGAAGTGTTCGTGACCACATTCCCTCTTGGATAGAACCGGACCGAGCCTGGGCGGTAGCATCTTTGAAGGTATACATCACTTGGTGGACTGAATTTGACTTAAAAGGCCTTTGATTTTAGCAAATAGTAATTTGGACTTGAATATTCAAATACGTATTTGTTAGATGGAAATATTTTGTTATTTTAAACTGTTCATTCTGTCGTCCAGAAACCATAGCTTAATATGGACCTACTTGAAGAAAACCACTATTTATTAAAAATTTAATCTTGTTTTTCTGAGCCTTTCTTGTACATCTCCACTCCATCTAACAATGAATTTCAGTGCATGTAAACCCACCTATAATCTTCCTAAGGTTAGAAAATAGTGTAAGCCTACCCAAGTTTCAATAATTTCTATTCCTAGAACTAATATGCAGAGGAAAAATTGCAAAGAATATTTAATTTACAGGTTTCTCTTATGTAATGAACTTTTACAAACCACTTCATATTGTATTAAAACCCCTAAACTCTTAATTGGAAAATGAGTTTTCCACTTATCAGATTTCCTTGCATATATTTAAAGGTATTTGTTTACTGTTGCTCAGATTGAGTAATTTTAAATTTAAACAAAAAGCACTTTCTTGCTTTGATTCATCCTACAGCAGTAAACATTAAAAGTCCTCTTACCCTGAAGGGAATGGAGTGAAAATACTAGTCCTTGAAATTCTGTCTTAGGCTTGTCTCCCAAACGTAGCTCAGCGATGAAAAGGAAAACCTTGACCAGTGTTTGGCAAGGACTTTTGCTGCTAAATCCAGAGTTCGTTATTTTTCATTTCTCTTCATCAGGGATCAAGGACAATTGCAGCAATGGTGTGACAAGCATAATTGTTAGGGGGTTAAGATGGGTGAATCAGTAGCATGTACTAGTAGAAAAAGAAGCAGGTCATGAATAAAGGGAAGGATGACAATTGAGTAGAAAACAAAGTTTAAAAACAAAAAAAACAGGAGTTTAAAAACGAAAATATAGAGCAAATGCAGACTTAGCGTTTCCAGGGAATAGGTAAACAAATGTTTAATTTTATTTAAGTCCAAGGATAAAATTAAATTACATGATACACACAAGTATTTATGCACTATGACTAGGGTCACACTGGTGTTTGGAAATGAATTAAAATAAACAATGACCCAATGACTATTATTTAATGTTAAATATGCATTATTTGTTGTGTAGATTTCTCTCCCAGGTCTCTATCAGATACTTTGCTTTGAAGATGAAAGTCTGTGGCATAATTTCTCTCAGAGCTCTTTGTGTGAACAAGACTTTCCATCTACTATTGTCAAAAGAATTTCCTTATTTCAGCAGGTAATCTTTTAATATTAAGTTCTTTTAAAATAATTATGAGTTCAGCATTGAAAGTAATTTTTATATCTCAGGAATTTAGGCTTCAGGCCTGGTTGAATTATAACCAGTGACAGTATCTACGTTGTTTTACAGGTTAATTAGTTTAATCTAAGGAGTTGTTTTTTCTGTAACACATAGTCAATTTTCTCTTCTATAAGTCTTTTTTGCATTGAAGTATTGACTGCAAGAGGGCATACCATGTAACGTAACAAGCTCATTATTAATAGTCACAGAATTACTTTTATGAATATGTATTAAAATTCTTTCACAACTGCTTTGTTACTGCAGAATTTATAGTATGCCATTGCTTTAGTTGAATGTCATTAATTTTGTTCATCATTATATGTGCAAACTCATACATCTGACTGAAAACCACAAAATGCAGTAGCAGCCCCTGCTTTTTAGAATAGTAGTCATGAAATACTAGCTTGCTGAAAGCTTGGTGATTGAAGAACTCACCAAGAATGCTGGAGAAACAAGTTCATTTCTCCACCTGGGGATTCTTCTCCTCTGCAAGTAACGAATGCTGCCTTTCTTGTGCTTATGGACAAAAGGATGCCATTACTTACTTTCAGTGATGCTGTGATTTTTCATTTGAAGTCCCCTCATATAAAATTAGGGGTAAGGATATAAAGATAAGGAATAAAATGAATCCATTCCACAGAAGGGATGGGGTGTAAGACAAAGACAAAGTAGCATCATGCTGGTTGACTCTTAGGGGCTCTGTATTTGGAGTTCTGTAGAGAAAGAGAAATTTCTAAAATAATATGTGTAGAATTTAGGAGTAAACTGTTTTGTAAAAGAATTAGTCTGAGTCATGTTTGATTTGAAGAAATGCAGAAGAGAATTCTTATGTATGCAATGTGTTGTCATAAAATTCTTCATTTATAGTAAAACAAATCTGGAATGATCAGCATATTAAATATCTAGTTCCTTGCATAAAAAGTATTAAGAGTTTTCTGTTGATAAAATATACGGAAACAGCCTGGTTAAATTTATGTGCTACTCATAAGTTAGTTTCTTTCAAACCATATGTTAAAGTTAAAAACAGTGCAGTAGCACCCAGTGTAATCTCCACCTTAAAAGTAGTACTTTCATAAAAAATCAATTTTTTCTACCAAAACCAACAACAGATATTCCAGAGTTGGAAACAGGAATGTGATGGTAGGTTCTGAATTGTGCTATACATGTCTGCAAATAAAGAGGTAGGAGCGGGCATGGTGATTTTAACAGATCATTTCTACTGAAGTTGCATTAGTTGCCTGCCGTTTCCTGCACTGAACATTTGCAGGAAGTTAGCTGAAAAAGAGGCAGCTGGTAGGGAAATTGCTAATTTAATTTGCATCTGAATTGATGAGCTGTTCCTGTTCTGTAGTTTTTTGAAGAACAAGAAAAGCATCTGCATAATGGTGAGGTTTGAAAGTCAGAATGTCTCAGAAAAAAATAAAGTGAGATGTAAGACCCTAAAGGTGTGCTTAAACAAAAGGAAATTCTTTCAAAACTGATTATTTTGCTGTATTACTGTACTGAAATTAGAAACATGAGTATTCCCATTAATTAGGCATTCCATGCCTAAATGACATGTGTAGAATTAGATTACTAGTACAAAGCTTTCTGTCATTTTAGCTACCCACATAGCTACCTTATTTCTAAAAATTGTAGAAAAACATTACAAATAGACATTAGATGTAGATCTGTCATCTAGCTAGGACCAGCTAATTCAAATGGACAAAAGAATGATCAGATAGATCTATATATTCAGAGAAAATAACTTTGTTCTAAAGAGCCGTTTAAAGAATTCATTCTGTTTAGACGAGTCTTGCTTTTTAAATTGTCACTGTATACTGTTATAAACTCATATCCTCTGAATATATTTTATTTTAAGGTACTTGTGGTCCAGGCTGTCAGACCGGACAGGCTACAGAGTGCCATGGCTCTTTTTGCATGTAAAACCCTAGGTAAGTTAATTTTTCACTAGGGTGTTTCCACCCAACAATTAAATGTCTTCTTTGTCCTATGTTTCGTGAATTGAAAATATAATTGATTTGTAAATTGATTTGCTGATTTCTTTCTTGTAAAGTGTTGTTAAATAGAGCTTTTAAATGCTTTGGTTTGTTCTGCATAGGGATTTAAAATATAGTAAAAGATCTGTCAGATTCATGTAATGAGTCCTTGAACATGGGACTAATTTTGAAAGGAGAATAGCTATTTTTCTATAAATTTTACGGTACAGCATTTTCCTTAAGACAAATTTTCCAAAAAGACTTCATTTAACGTCATGTACCATTTAAAAGCCATTAGGTTTCAGATTTTGTGAACTGGATGTCAACAGGTTGTTTCATATTTCAGTCATTTTTGTCAGTCTTCTGGACTGTACTAAAATTTTTACTGTTGGTTTAGAAATACATGTGATTTAGAGTGAATCAATACTATGATTGGCTGTTGCTTCTAATCCATCTGTTTCCTCTCTGAGGTCTATTGTATTGAAATTTTGGGGCTTATGTTCCAAATAATCTTAATATTGCAACACAGCACACCAAAGCCTTCCTTGAATTTTTAGCAGTTAGTGACAACACACATATGGAAGATGATGTCTCATTGGGGTGGACACTGTGGTTTTTTAAATCACCCTCTGCATTATGAAGGGACAAGGCAGCATTTGTTGATTTTAATATGGTTGGGACAGAAGTGGGATTAACATAAGAGAAAAGATCTAGATTGTAAAGACAAATGTAAGTGGCAAAGCCTGTTTCTAATATAGTAGAAAATGTACTTGGAAAATTGACTAGTAGACTGCCAAGGTAATATAGCTGCACTTACATTTCCAGTACTTGTGAAGAATTGCATTATAATGCGATAGATGAGTTATATATATATTAAAAATAATTACTGTGGACATTTTGAGTTTTTGAAATATGTGCCATTTCTATTTAGGTGTAAGGAAGTTTAGGTCTCTGATCCTTACATTTTTAATGCCATTTGTGCGAGAGTTTATCTTACTCCCTCTTTGTGCTCTGTCTCTGAGCATTATTTGTTGGTCAAAACTGGTTCCTTGTCTGTCACCAAGGCCATTATTTTCAGGAGTAAGGTTAGCCTGCTCTGTCAAACATTATCAGTAGTAGAGAGGGCACTTTGATCGTGGTGAGTGTACAGGTCCCACACTGACAATGGCGTTTCTGGTTGGAATTAAATGGCAAGTGCAGTCCATGGTAAGTGTGCCAGCCCAGCAAAGGCCTGAATTCAGAGTAAGTTTTTCACCCACTTACTCTCTTCCAAATCTTAAATATCACAGAAATTGGTTGATGCCTGTTCCTTGGAGGCTTTCCACAAGGGAAGGGAATGAAACCACAGCTTCACTGTGGAAGGTAGAATACTATTGATTCTATTTGTAGGCAAGGTTTCATCCACAGATTTTTCATGCATATCAGTGAGCTTTTATTTTTATACATGTCATAAATCATGACTAGCGCTTTACATCTAGTAAAAAGGGTCGTGCCTATATACATGCTTTTTTCTTGTTTTTTTCTACCATGTCTTTTTGAGAGTCCTTGCCCTGAAACTTCTTAGGCAAACTGTTTCACTTAGTTCAAAACAGAAATTTCCAATCCGTTCCAAAAGAGCTGTAATAGCCTACAAGAAAGCCTTGCACTTCTGTTTTATCCAGATATGCTGGTTTTCCTTTTTTCATATTTTACATATATTTTTAAATTTATGGATGAAGGGGGATTAAAATAATTTCTTTTGAAGATAAAATTAATAGGAGTTTTCCATAAGTGTATTTTGTGGGTACCCAAAGTATGCTTGTTTCTTTATTTTACTTGCTATACTGAACAGTACTGTGTTAGCAAAAAATTGAATTGACAGTATACTCCCAAATCATTCTGTATCTCTCATGGAGTTGGGTTTTTTCCATATCTTCTTTAACATAGTATTTTGAGGCTGGCTACATCCGAAATTGTATTTAAAAAGGCTTTATTTTAATTACTGACATGTTCATATTCTTCAAAACAGCAGTATAGATATGAAGCAAGCAAATCAGTGCAGGCTAAACAACTCTGTATTTTCTATAAAGTAGATCAGAGCTCTCATGGCCATATTGCACTTGGGCCAAAATAAAATTACTTGCCAAAGTGAATAAAATAAAGTCATCTCCTGCTTTCTGTTTTGGAAGCGTGAGTAGTAATAATAATAATTATTGATATTTTTGTACATTGTTTCTCTGTGTGCAGATCAACAACAGAAGGAATTTTAACAAGCATTTTGAGTACATGCTCCAGCTGTTGTGAATTGGTTTAATTGCACTGAATTTAGTATAAGTGTTTTTGAAGAGTTGATTGATTTTTTTGGAAGTTTCATCAGTTTATGAAAAATGGGAAGTTTGAATTCTTTGCCAAACTGTATTTGTGTCAGGTCTCTCTTTTTCTCAAATAGATTCCATCCATTCCCCTTGGCTCCAAACATTTTCTGAGATGTTAATTGCTCTCAAATATGCGTTTTCTTCTCATGGGAGGATGTCAGTTTGGATAGTAAGATTTAGAAATTCTATCAGAATCATAGAATCATGGGATGGTCCAGACCAAACGGGACCTTTAGGGTCGTCTAGTCCGTCCTCCCCACAGTCAGCAGGGACACTCCCAAAAAGACCAGGTTGCCCAGGGCCCTGTTGAGCCTCACCTTGAATATCTCTAGGGAAGGGGCCTCAACCACCTCCTTGGGCAACCTGTTCCAGTGGTCCACCACCCTCAGAGTAAAGAACCTATTCCTATTATCCAGTCGATATCTGTTCTTCTCCAGCTTAAAGCTGTTGCCCCTTGTCCTGTCACTGCAGGGCTTTGTAAACAGACCCTCCCCAGCCTTCATGTAGGCCCCCTGCAGGTACTGGAAGGCTGCTATGAAGTCTCCCCGGAGCCTCCTCTTCTCCAGACTGAACAACCCCAGCTCCCTCAGTCTGTCCTTGTAGCAAAGGTGCTCCAACCCCCTGGTCATTTTTGTGAATGTAACATAGGGGCAGAAAAGTAGGTCAGGAATTCCCAGTCTGACTGCATAGTTATTATCTGGGATACAAACGTTTATTGATTAAACCTGAAACAATGGAGTCAGGTTTTTTGGGGTGTTTTTGTTTTTGTTTTTTTTTTCCGTTCTCTAAACATAATCCTTGGTGTTGCTTTAATTATGATATCCAGGAATAGACAGGGCTGTATTGTAGTCTTTCTGTATTTCACTTCTATTGTACTTCCTTAAAACAAAATTCTCGTTCAGCATAGCTATGCCTTTTCTAAACAATGTCTCCAGATTTCTAAAAACAAACTGTTTTATGGAAGACAGTTAACACTGTATTCATTTTCCAAATGATGCATCTCAAGAGTGCTGCAATATAATTGGCGTGGCAGTTACTCATTTACAGTTGTAAGTCTTTTAGATTAGCATCATTACTATATTTACTATTATATTATTATACATATGTTATCATAATAATTCAATTTGCAGGCGTGCACATATTTGTCTGTTGCCCAGTCACAGGTTTTTATTCTGTTCCCCAGTTAATGCAAGGTCAACCAGTAGTTCCTGGCTAAAGTAGAGTTATGTGGGATGTCAAAACTCCTAATCAGTTAAGCCTCTTGGGAATCTGTGTGCCTTCTGCATGCACTGATAAATATAATAATACAGCCACCAGTCTCTGCTTTGTCTTGATTGTAGTTTTTTCCATGAACCTGTAGCAGCAAAGCAGTCTTAGGAGCAGGAACTTAAGAATGGCTGAATAAGTTCTGTTTAGCATGTTGGTGTAAACAAGTGTACGTCACAAGCATATATTCACCAGTGGTTTATGCCTCCAGTGTTTATCAACTAGAAGTAATAACACAGTGCTTAAAAGAAAGGAAGTCTACAGGAAAAATGGGGACAATCATTTTAGCAGGGCCTGTTATGGTAGGACAAGGGGTAGTGGCTTTAAACTAAAAGAGGGTAGATTTAGACCAGATAGATGGAAAAAAAAGTTTTACTCTGAGGGCCGTGAAACACTAGCACATGTTGCCCAGAGAGGTCATAGATGCCCCATCCCTTGGAAACGTTCCAGGTCAGGTCGGACAAGACTCCAAACAACTTGATGTCGTTGAAGACATTCCTGCTTATTGCAGGGGAACAGGACTAGTTGACTTTTAAATTCCCTTCCCACCCAAACTATTCTGGGATTCTATGATTTTCATTTTGTGACTTTGTGTACCTGTCCTGCATTTCTGTGTAATAATGAATACCTGCAGCATTGCATGATGCCCATTCCACAATATTAATTATGGCTCAGAAACATCTCCATTTTATTTTTGTATCCTTGTTGCCTGTTCAATTCAACAGATATTTTTAGTTCTGCATCTTTCACAGGATTTGAAACACTAGTGAAGATTTTCAAAATTATGTTCTTCCTTGAAATAAAAGTTAATAAAATTTACCTAAGACCTTACTTTTAATAAAATCTTGGTCTAACATTTGATGTTGAGATTCTCATTATATCTTCATTACTTTATGAAGGTAGTGATTAAGTTCTAATAATACTTTATGTAACATTTTAGTATTTATATTAAATTAATAAGGAAACATTTATATTTTGATACATTCTAAATATTTAAGTTGTATATTAAAGCAAATAATAACTAAAGTAATTATAGTTCGAAGTCTGCTAATTAAGGCTGTCCAGACAATACAGGAGAGAAGTTCTGCATGTGGGCATACACACTGCAATTATTTTGAGTAAAAGGCACAGCTGTTCATACCCTTATATCCCAGCTCTTCTGGTTTTGTATGTTTTCTTCAAGACTATAAATAAAGACTGCAGTTTATATTTCTCAAGCTGGGAGTCCAGGCACCATTTTGGTGGTTATATCTTTTTCTTGTCAATATAAAGTGTTAGAATCATAGAATCATTTAGGTTGGAAGAGACCCTTGGGATCATCAAGTCCAACCATCAGCCCTACTCTACAAGTTCTCCCCTACACCATATCCCTCAACGCCACATCTAATCGATTCTTAAACACAGTCAGGGATGGTGACTCCACCACCTCCCTGAGCAGCTGATTCCAGTGACTGACCACTCTTTCTGTGAAGAATTCTTTATTCTTTCCTAGGCCATCTACCTGCATATTTTAAAGATATTTTTTTTTTCTGACTTTAGGACCACTTTTATGGCTTCCATTGAACGTAACTTTGACAGCCAGATACCTCTGAAGTGGTTAATGAAGCACTCCATCCTGTCTAATCACTTTATTTCCATAATAATTATAGGAATAAAAGAATTATCTCCATCACCTCTGAATTTGAAACGTCTGTATAAAGAGACTCTGGANCTTTTAAATTCCCTTCCCACCCAAACTATTCTGGGATTCTATGATTTTCATTTTGTGACTTTGTGTACCTGTCCTGCATTTCTGTGTAATAATGAATACCTGCAGCATTGCATGATGCCCATTCCACAATATTAATTATGGCTCAGAAACATCTCCATTTTATTTTTGTATCCTTGTTGCCTGTTCAATTCAACAGATATTTTTAGTTCTGCATCTTTCACAGGATTTGAAACACTAGTGAAGATTTTCAAAATTATGTTCTTCCTTGAAATAAAAGTTAATAAAATTTACCTAAGACCTTACTTTTAATAAAATCTTGGTCTAACATTTGATGTTGAGATTCTCATTATATCTTCATTACTTTATGAAGGTAGTGATTAAGTTCTAATAATACTTTATGTAACATTTTAGTATTTATATTAAATTAATAAGGAAACATTTATATTTTGATACATTCTAAATATTTAAGTTGTATATTAAAGCAAATAATAACTAAAGTAATTATAGTTCGAAGTCTGCTAATTAAGGCTGTCCAGACAATACAGGAGAGAAGTTCTGCATGTGGGCATACACACTGCAATTATTTTGAGTAAAAGGCACAGCTGTTCATACCCTTATATCCCAGCTCTTCTGGTTTTGTATGTTTTCTTCAAGACTATAAATAAAGACTGCAGTTTATATTTCTCAAGCTGGGAGTCCAGGCACCATTTTGGTGGTTATATCTTTTTCTTGTCAATATAAAGTGTTAGAATCATAGAATCATTTAGGTTGGAAGAGACCCTTGGGATCATCAAGTCCAACCATCAGCCCTACTCTACAAGTTCTCCCCTACACCATATCCCTCAACGCCACATCTAATCGATTCTTAAACACAGTCAGGGATGGTGACTCCACCACCTCCCTGAGCAGCTGATTCCAGTGACTGACCACTCTTTCTGTGAAGAATTCTTTATTCTTTCCTAGGCCATCTACCTGCATATTTTAAAGATATTTTTTTTTTCTGACTTTAGGACCACTTTTATGGCTTCCATTGAACGTAACTTTGACAGCCAGATACCTCTGAAGTGGTTAATGAAGCACTCCATCCTGTCTAATCACTTTATTTCCATAATAATTATAGGAATAAAAGAATTATCTCCATCACCTCTGAATTTGAAACGTCTGTATAAAGAGACTCTGGAAATTGAGCCCATCTTGATAATTATTTCTCCTGGTGCTGATCCTTCTCAAGAGTTGCAAGAACTTGCCAGTGTTGAAAGAAATGCTGAGTGCTACCATCAGGTAAGTCTTACATAAGCATAATGATTAAAAGCAAAATGTGTACAATTTTACAGTAGTAATATCTTTTTACCTTGTGTTTTATGGAAGTTAGTATGTAAAAGTATAGTTTGGTGTCTACATGTTTGTTGTTCCCACGTGTCTTGCCGCTAACCTCTTATTCCATTGGCAAAATGTGTTGGAGAAGAGACAGTGATCCCACAGAAGTTGAGTCCACACAAGAGGCATTCCTCCAACTTGGAGAAGGAGAAAATGAGAAAATAGATAAAAGAGACAAACGAGACTGAGAATTGTTATACATGCCAAAATATCTTTTTTTAGTGTGGAGTAATTGAAAAACAAACAAAACTGACTGAAAACTAGACATCGTAATTTCCTCTGCTTATAGGACTTGCATATTTCTTTCTTCAACAGCAAACGTAAATCAGATGCTCAGTGTTTGTGAATACTTAGGAATTTTGTGAAATTCTTTAAAATGTTTTGAGAAATCTTACAAGGAAACATTAACCAATTAATTGTTGATGGGAGTTCCTGAGCAGACTGGTTTTATTTCAAGTCTTTTAAAAAAACTGTTTAAAATCAACCACGTGGGAAAACCTCCAGATTTCAGGAATCAGCATGCAACACCAAAATTCTT
>VZTM01013234.1:0-11776 GCA_013400555.1 Jacana jacana
GGAGGAGGCAGAATCAGGTCCTGTAGAAGATGCAGCTGAGACAGCAAGTTTGCAAAGAGCTGGTGGGGGTGAGTGTGCCCATTTTTGAATTCCACTTACAAATGTTTTACAGTGAAAACAGGAAAGCAGCAACATGCTTCATATCTGACTGAAAATAAAAGTACTCTTAAACTTGTAAAAGACAACATTTTTATTTGAATGATATGACAGAGCTGCCACAGGAGTGTTACCTGCTATAAAGAAAGCTTAAGAATTATTACCTTTATTAGACCAGTGACACTGAGCTTTAGCCATACATTTCTAACTTCTGTCCCTCTACAGAGACAATTTTCTTTTCTTAAATAAACTGTCATGCTAGTGTTAATATATTGTTGGCTCCTTCATACTCTGAGAATACTGCTGATA
Organism: Jacana jacana; assembly: GCA_013400555.1. Taxonomy (NCBI): domain Eukaryota; kingdom Metazoa; phylum Chordata; class Aves; order Charadriiformes; family Jacanidae; genus Jacana; species Jacana jacana. Next base: position 406 of record VZTM01013234.1, read on the forward strand.
TAAAACATGTATATGTTAGATTGGTAATAGTATCTTTAGTGTAGCTGACTAGAACAAATGTGTTTCCCTCATGGCTGTGCTAATGTGATAAAGGAAAATTGGCTGTTCATCAGCTTTTGGCTGGGTAAAGACAGTAGAGATGGAACCACATTCTTTTTTATGCATTAATACCACTGAGAACTTTTCACTAGTTATATTTCATGTGCGGGCATGTTGTGCAAAGATGTTGTAAAACATGAGATAATGCTACAAATAACAAAGTAGAAAAGCCTGTATCTTTTATGATGATAACAGTCAAACACCAAATGACAGTAACAGGCTGTAAAAAATATGATGCAGAAAAAAACTGCAGTGTAACCACCACATACACATATACTTAGGCTCTTGCAAATAGGGCATCAGATGTTTAGAGGGCTTTGAATTAAAATTAAATAAAAAACTATTGTATTTAGGTCATTGATGTGTCAACACAAAAGATAATTTAAAACGGAGAGATGCATTTTGGGCGGTGAAACTCATATGCAATAACTTTTTGAACAAATCTCAAGGCTTAGTAATTATGATAATAGCCTTCAAATTTCCATCAGTGGAAGGGCAATAAAAATTCCTGTCTAAATTTGGGAAATATTGACTGAATCTGGAAATGGCAATAAAGCTCAGCATGCATGTGTATGCTTGAAAGTGCAGTTTAAGGAGAAAAATTAATCTGTACAATTTTGCGTGAACCCTAAATAGAAAACCAAACAACCCAACCCCTCCATCTTATTTCACATTTTCTTTCTTAAAATCCTGATAGGTTCATGTTGCCCAGGGTACTGATGCTGATCACCTGAGCTTAGATTTATAGCTAATTGTGTCCGTTTATCTTGGTCTGAAATGTGAAAGACTTTATTGGTGGAGTAGCATTGTGAGTTCTTGAATTGTGTTTTTCAAACCAATATTTGCAACAAATTATTCCGGCTTGTAAACCTTCTGTTTGTTCTCCCATGTATATTATCCTTATGGAAGCAGTTATTCCAGGTTTGTTTTGATTAGCATGGATATGAAGGCAGGCTAAAGTACTCTAGTTTTATTTGGCCTCTGGAGACATGGTTTACCAGGCATCTATATCTGCAAAATGAAAATAATATTCTGTAAACAGGCAACACCTAAACAATGTTTCAAAATCTGAAGGCTGCCTGTCTCTTGTGTGACAGAAGCCTTGTGCAAGCTGATTACTGCTAAAATTCAAGTAATTTCAGTTTTGCAAATAAATCACTTTCTGAAATAAGTGAGACTTAGATTAGTCAGTGAACAATTCAACAGATTTCTAAAGTTTTGAACAAGTTCAACTCAGTTTCTATAATTACTTTCATTAATGGGAAGCTGGCTATAGTCACAATGCCTCCAGATTTTATTTGGTATGTGCCTGTGTTTTTTAAATGAGTATTGAATTTCATAAAATGAAAGGTGGAAAAGGACTCCCATATTATTAAACATTTTCTAATTTCATGTAACCTAAACATGAGGATTTTTAATGCAACAAAAAGTACTTTGTAAAAGCTCAGTATCTTGTGACTTTGTGGAGCTCAGAGAATGCCATAAAGTATTTCCATGAACATTAGCTCAAATTTAAAATGAATTGGCAAGGAAGGGAACTCTTGCAGAAAGCAGTACCCTGGGGTGCTGACTGAGTGCATATTCCTAGCCAAGGGTTCCCTTGATGTAAGGGAATTACCCACTGGGTGTAAAGCAGATGTAGGCAGTTCCTACGCCACTCCTTTCAGCCCTTGTAGAAAGGAACATGCTGGGGTTAGGGAGGCATTTTGGAGGGGTGTTAGAGGCCTGGCTGAAATGTGCTGTGTTTGGTTATCCTGAGTACGGTAGATAGCCCCTTGAGGCCAGTATGAGCTGATGTGTTTGAGAAGAGCTCTGACAGCTATAACGTTTGCCCATGGCCTGAAGTGGTGATGTAGCTGTAACCAGCCGCATACTTAGTGAAACAGACCCTTCTCTTTTTCCTCTCATCCCTCTCCCTGCCAGATCACTGTACTGTAGTTTCTTCTTAGATTTAACCACTGTGGAAATGTTATACTCCATGCATCTGAGTGATGATCTTATTAACTGAATTGCTAATGGATGGAAAGAAAAAAGGTAACAACTTTCAGTCGGTACAGAAAATAAAGACACACAGCAAGTAGATTAAAGTAAAGTTATCAGTTGTTCAGTGAGAGAAAAAACAACACAGAGAAAATCAAAGTGATTGCCTAATGAAACATGTACTTGCCCCCTTAAATTGTTTCTATAGGTGCATCACAGCAGAATTAGTTTCTTCTTGAATGGCTGGGAAGATGACAACACACCCTTTGATTCAAGAATTCTTGTGGGAACACTTGCAGATGCCGATGGTACACTGCAAATTGGACAGAGCTTCACAGGTAAATCTTGTAGTATTCGAGTAGAGTGCACTGGACTATTCAAAATAAGATGTCTACAATGTGGCTAAAGAACGTGTGTGTCATTTTAAGTTATCTCTATGTTGGGAAGTAATATCCTCCTGCAGGAGAAAACCCCTGTTGTACACCTAGCTTTTTCGAAAGATTGATTGAAAGGATAGATGTTTGGGATGATCCTGTAGAATCGTAATTTATTCTGTGTGTTACTGCATATAAGTAGGTTTTCTTTCAGTATCCAAAACGTAGGTATGTAAAGTGACATATTCCATTAATTTGCAAGTGTAGTTTTTCTGAGTAACTATATGAAACTGTTTCAGAATGGGATTGTGCATGGCCACTAGACTATACTCCTCTCCAGAGTAGGGAGTAGAGCTGTTTATGTTCTTCGGTTCTGTCAATACTCATGTAAACCACTAGCAGAATGAGAATCCCTCAGCCTCCAGTAATGCCTGATACCGTTACTTTCCATCTACGTCTTGAATTTTTTATGCACTACAGCACGACATAATCATTGCAGAACAGCTGGGGGATGTTTTGTTGCTTTTCACAAATTCTTGGCTCTGCAGATGTAAGAACACTGACTATTGCTCTTCAGGAACACGCACAATTTGAAGTTAACTTCTAAATACAACTGTATGTCACTTAAACAACTTAATTGTTCTCTTGGGCAAGTAAGTAATTCTGTGCCCCCTTTCTTAAAGCTTCTATTTGGAAACGTGTTTTGTTGTGATTTTTATCTGAATACTGGATAGCTATTAAACGCTTAAATGAAAGGAATATTTTTAAATGCTTTTTATCTTTATTGTATAAATTGATAGGTACAGTTGTACCTACTGTATCTCTTCTCTAATTAGAGGTGGCACATGGACTGGCTCATTACTTCTGTCTAATGAGCCGATCCTTGTGCCACCTCTCTAATCAGAAAAGAGATAGGTACAAAATGTTCTTATAAAGTTATTATAAATCATTCTTTTTTATCAAAAAAATTAAGTCACTGCCCTGTATAGTTTTGTCCAGGTCCAAGATGGTTTCATTCAGGAGGGGTAATTGTGCAAGAGATATTTCTCAGTGCTGAATTAAAGGTGCTCTCAGGCAGTGCAAAGCTGCCTTCTGCTCAGTCGATTACTTATTTATAGTATATTTTCTTAGGTTTAGAGCAATTTGTTGGAAGAATGCAAGATTTTCGATTTTATCCAGTGGCACTTGCAAACAGGTAAAGAGCATTTTATCTTTGTAAAAAAAGAGTGTGAGAAGAAACAGTAGATAACTATATGCTTATTTCTTAAAGTGTAGTGCTTTTCAGATGTCTCCTTTAGATGATTGCTTATGATGATGGAGGAACCTCCTTTCAAAGCTGACTTAATTTAAAAAATCTTAAGTTAAAATCAGTTCAACAACTTAATGTGTTTTGCTTTTGAATTGTTACTTAAATGTATATAGAATATGTAGTAGTATATGTAGAACATATGCAGTGAAACTCAACATGTGTTCTTTCCATGTTATCGTTGTCCCTGTTACAACCTGACTTAGTAACTGTTCTTGCAGAGAGTAGATCCAGTTGCTAGATTTTAATGCTTCTAAACTGTGTAGGTGTTATCAACTCATGATTCTGATAAATTTAGTCCTGCTGACTGAGGCTTGCCAAGCTTTCCCAGAGCTCCATGTAAGCTGTAGGGTGAGGAACGGAGCATAGTAGGCTGGTCCAGTTTATACCAAATACCAGTGATCTAGTAGACAGGCACTCTAACAGGTCAGCATGCTGGCTTTGTGGCTGTGAGCTTGGCTTGATTTCAGTTTATCCATGGTATCAGACATCCATGCCAGGTGTTCTTCATACTGTCCCCCACCCCGTGCACGCACCCATATCCCAAGGTACTATTGTCTTAACTGTCTTATATATTAGATCGTCACCATAATGATTTTGCAAGCTCAGCCTGCATAGCTCTGGGCAATAGCTTTGACTTTCTCCATTCCTGAGGCCAAATTATGGTTGCCACTCCAATTTCCCTTGCCCTCCAGCCTCCCTTCCTAGAGCATTACAGAAAAATGCTACCTTTTGTATCCAGCTCATGCTGGATTAATCTAGTCAATTCAAGCTGGCCAGAAGCAGTCAGGTCCTATTTGTCTCTGTGGTGCTTCTGGGTAGGCTACATGCAATGACACTCGTGACTGCTGGCCTTAAGGCTGCTTAATGATAGTCTTATTGAAGAAGTGGGGCAGATTCCTAGGAGCTTGGCTGCCTGCTGGACACTATGATATACTGAGCTCCTGTGAATTTAAAGTATTAATATGAATCTGAATTCCAAGTTGTATGAAAATCCTGTTGGTTGTATTCTTTCAGAGCAATGCTTGTCAAATCCTGTGAACTACAATTTCAGTCAGTCAAATGAATAAAGTTTAAAAATTGAAGGATAAGGTATTTACAAAGTGTTGTGACCTAATGATGTCTTTGTAGATGTAGTTTTTATATCTACAGATAACTTGGTCCAAAATGTTTACGTGGGATAAACTGCGAAGGAAAGTCTTGCCTGCATATCAGTTAACTTAAGTCTATGGCTATCTGAAAGGAACTGTGACTGTGGGAGCTGTGGAATCTGTAGTGGCAGCTAGCAAGTATTTATTTTCTTAAATATACAAAAACTTTGTTCTTACAAATAAAGTAGGAAAATGGGAAAAGTAGGATATTTTATTTTGCTTTATTTAAAAGTCCAGTATTCTAGGTTTACAAAATCCTTTTTTAGCAGTGGTGAGCAGATAAAGGTTTAGGTAACCTGCCCACTTTATACATATATCTATATATATCTATATAGATATCTGCTTGCCTGGCTACCTATTCATGTATCTATTTTAGTTGCCTATTTCAGAGGGGACTAAGGTCACCCAATGGCTTTGACGAAGGCTGTAAGAAGCAACTAGAGTGATTGCAGATTGGAGTAGCTAAAAAAGCAGGCATTTTTATTAAAGTTAGTTAAAAGTAAAAATTATCTCTAAAGTGCAAATATGATATTGGTATGATACTGGTCTTTTTGGAGGATTTGAGTGCAAGCATTCAACTCCTCTATGGTTACAGGCAGTGTGCCAATGCTACGGTATGCCTAAGATCAGTGGGAAAATCACTGATTGGAGTGCCATAATAAGATGATAAGAGGAAGGGAGAAAAATCCTTGCATCTAGGCCTGGATTAATCCTACCTAGCTTTATGGACCCCAACAAGCAGCTCATTTCCCTTGGCTCTGTGTATGTCTGTGGAGCAGACACTCCAAAGTGCTTATTCACAGACATCTTCTGAAGGTGCCTGTTGCTTCCCATCTATTATGTAGGGACTGTAGGTGACCTGATTCCTAGCTGATTTCCCCGTTTATGTGAGGTGAAACCAGGCCTTTAGGGCTTCTACTATAAAGTAAGCTGAATTTTGTTTAATCTATGAGCCAAGAGACACAAAGTGGCACTTGTCCTTTTTTTATCATGTATGTAATGACTTTTTTATATGCTGTGACAGAGACATTTTGGAAGTATTCTCTGGAAAATTTCCTTATCTGCATACCCAGTCTGAGTGTCGTTGTCCTGGAAGCCATCCTCGGGTACACCCATTGATACAGAGGTACTGCATCCCTAATGGTGCAGATGATACCACCAACGACAGAGTGCTGAGGTTGGACGCGGAAGCCCATCCTCTGTATTACATCAATGATGATGACATGGGGACTACCTGGATTTCATCTGTGTTTGCTAATACTGCAAGTTTGGATCATGGTATTTCAATCACAATAGATTTACAAAACGGACAGTATCAGGTAATGAGAAGATTATATTTGCTATTTACTACATCAAATATAAGGAAAGATTTTTTAGATATTTCATTATGGTTTTGAGGAAATTCAAATCTTATGGTTTAAGAGGACCAGGAAAACATTTCTTTTGTCAGCCTGAAACAATGCAAAAGGCAACAGAATGAATTATGGTTCACTTCATTGTCTTTTGTTGTGCCTTGGCTGTTGTAACAAGCAATAATCTAGAACAGATATACCAGAGTGGATATACTGTGTGAAGAAACCAATATTTAGAAATTGGTTGCTCTCTTTTAACTCTAATTTTGTAAATTTCAACTTGAATTTTCTATTAAAACTTGGAGTGCTTGTTTTACATGTTCTGGTAGAAAACTGATTGCAGTCAAATGGAATTTAGCGTGTCTGGGGTACACTGAAATATCAGATAGGGTTTCTGTTTTGTAGATGTTCTGGAGATGGTGGTTTAGCCTAATGAGAAATATGGAAGGAGAATACAACAAGCAGGCAAGGTTCCTGAAGAGTTAGGTTACACCTAACAATTCACTATGTTGTTGAAGAGTGTCAGATCCCTTGGAAGGAGGGACATATCAGTATTAGGGCTGCATTCACAATAGAGACTTTACCAAATTTCCATGTGTTCTTGCTAGCTTTTTATTCTTTTTATTCTTTTAGTCATTAATGGGGAGAAGTGAAAGAATATGATGATGATGGGTTTTGGCTACCTAAGTAGGACTTAATCCTTTAGTTAAAAGAAAGTTCAAATGACTGATTTGACACACACTTTTCTGCATAAGCAGTATGCTGGGAGAAGTGGTCAAGTGGTCTTTAATAAAACACAAGGTATTATATTAGATTCCAAGCTAAAAATAGGGACATTCCTAATAAAAATAATTATAATTTACATTTATAAAGTTATAATTTTTAATAAATTTTATATTAAAAAATTGCCTGTTACCAAGCAAACAACTTATCAAATATTTGACAATACAAAGCTGTGCCCTTCAGTTTTGCTGAACTTATATTACTGTAACAAATAGTGGACCTGATTTGTAGTGCATTTTCAAATGCTCTTCAAGAAGAAGTACAGTTCTGATGCAATGGTTCAGTTGTTGTGGAATAACGTGGGAAAGATTAAGGAGCCTATTTAATCAAAAAAGGTTATATTTGGTTTTAATTTGGAATATATGGACTGAAATGTTGATTCTTTTTCTGTCTGTGACTGGTGAAGCAGACTATATTGTCACATAAAAAAAAATATTCTCAGTTTAACAATTTAGCCATTAATATAATCAGTTTATAAATTTGTTATCTTCTTGTAGGTATTCTATATTATACTGCAGTTCTTTAGCCCTCACCCTGAAGCAATAAGAATTGAAAGGAAAAAAAGGGATGATCTAGACTGGGAAGACTGGCAGTATATTGCTAAAAATTGCAGTATTTTTGGAATGGATAACAATGGATCTCTGGAAAAACCAGATTCTGTCAACTGTCTCCAGCTTCCTAGGTATGAATGGGTATTATATGCATAATACAGGTCCTTTTAATAAGTAACATCCTGACACTTTTAATTTCTGTGTCCCAATGAGATAATATTTTAATTTGGTGTATTTGTTTATTGTGGGCTGCTGAGTATAAAAAAGATTCCAAATCTGACCTTTTGATTGAAGATTGCCAAATAGTCATCTGTTGTTTTTATCAGATTTCAGACATTGAGGCATGTGACACAGTTGAGTCCTCTGTTATTTTTGAGCTAGACTTTTGAAAGTTTACAAGTTTGTGTTTTTGGGGAATGTTGTCAGAAGAATTACAGAACATTGGAGGGAAGATACTGATGTAACAGATTATTTAAAACAATCTAGTGAATATGAAAGTACACCTTCGGATCACAGAGAGCTCAACTTGGTTTGAAGCTTAGAAAGGAGGCCAAACTTAAGTACCAAAGTTAAATATTCAGCCTTACTACTAACCGTGCAAAAAGAAACAGGTTGAAAATGGTGTCTTGAAGCTTTCTAATCTTTCTAAGCAAGAACCAAAGCAAAACTGGGAGGGGGACCATTAGCTTTCAGAAATGATTTGCAAGCCTTTTTACTGGAGAGTTATATGTGCAAATTGAAAAATATATAATATACAAAATATACATTTCATAAATATAGTGTATAACATATATAATGTATAGTTACTTCATATTATAACTTTACACATATGCACATGTTTGTATGTGCATACATATTTTTGAATCTATACCACTGTTCTGGTTTTGGCCAATCAGACAGATGATTACTCCTCCTCCCCCCCCCCCCCTAAGGAAAAGAGAGGAGAGGAAAGGATTAAAGAGATTCAGGAGTTTAGGAAAAAAAACCCTAAACTACTTTAATGAAATATAAATAATGATAAACAACAATAAAAATTAAGAAGTATAAAAGAAAGGATAAAAAAAAAAGTATACAGTCTATACAAAACCCTATCAGGCTCCCAGGGCGACGATCACNGAACAATGTGCTGTTAATTTCAGACTTTAGTTGGTTAAAAGAGGCCCTGCTAAAAAAGTAAAATTACTTAACAGAAAATTGGTTTGTTTTACCTCAAACCAGGACAACCACTATGTATATTCAAATGCACCATCTCATGTCTGAATTCAGATGCGAGTCAGTAGTAGGCTTGTTTAGTACTTGACTGGAAATCATTGAGAAAACACAGTACTGGATGCTGTAGGCATTTTGCTTTTTTTTGGTTGTTTCACTTTTGCTCCCTTCCTAAGACTTTTGAAGTGTCAGCATCTTTGTTCTCCAGGAGTTCAGTATTCAGAGGAAAGGAGCATAAGGTCGTCTGAGTTACACCAGTTTTCAGCAAAGAGCTTTGAGGTTTATTGCTGATCCTTGGAGCAGAGGGTAGAGGAGAAGGGAAATCTCTTTTGTAAGCCAAACATTTTTGGATAAGTAGCCCGAATGAGGTGTAATGCCCCTTTCAGCCCAGAAGTATGTACTTGTATATTTACTAAAAAGAATGGAGGAGTTAAGTATGTTTCCATAAATGTTTTGTAAGTAGTTTCTCTCCTTGGATTATGATGTAAAAGATAACAGTAAGTTATATGAATGAATGATTTTGGATGCAACTGATGTCCAGAAAGCTTTGTGTAAAAGATAAGAAATATATCTTGTGAGTATTCTGTGTATTTAAAAAGGAGTTGCTGTTGGAACAGTGCTCCAAATTTGTGCCAGCAGTTTAGCAGAGCTCACTGCTGAGACCTTTATAGGAGAAGGTGATTTTGTTGTAAAACAAAACTGCTTTCTCTCATATGCTCATACTTTTAAGTGCCAAGACATGCCCAACAGGCCCACTGTGCTCATACCCTGGTGGCCTAGCCAGGACTCCTTGGGTTGGCATGGAAGGCAATTTGCCTTTGCTTTGAAAACCTTACCATGGTTTGAGGGTTCTTGGTTAGGTGACCACATGCTGCTACTACTGAATTTACTGTTTTGTGTCCTTTAGGGGATGAAAGTGATTAAGTTTTTGTTTCTCCATCCTGTATCACCTTTGTAATTTAGGAGTTGCTCACTGTCCTCTATCCCCCTATCAGAGCCTCGAGTTTTTGCGTAGTCTGAATGTTGGTTGACCCTTGTTTTAGAATCTGCTTTCTTTTCCTGGTTTCCTGATAAGCTGCATGTAGATGCCCTAAGATCTTGATGACCTGCTTATCTAGGTGCTATCAGCCTTACAGTACTTCTGCTTTTCCTTCTGGTGCTTCCATATGAAACTGGTGTCATTCATCTCCCACTGCAGCTCTATATGTGATGATTGAAAAAAACTTGATTTAACTTTCTGCGGAGGGAAAGTTCTGGTGAATGCAAGTTCTACTCATAGTTAAACTCTGCCTAGCAAATACATCAACATGAGATTTTTATAACAAATTATGGAAACGTGCACTTTATAACGTGCACAGCTTTTACTTAGCCTTTGCTTGTAGTTTCAGGACTGTTCTTCTCCTTCTTGAGCTTAAACATACAGATTTACTCTCAATTCTGCTGCATTCCATTTAATTCTCTCTCACACTTCACTCACCAGAAGGTGGTGTGTGTTTCCAACTCTATTCATCGAATGAGATGATAAAGTCCAGTGACCTTGGAATTAAAAATTTAATTTTTTTCTGTTTGGTTTTTATGTACGCTTAGAGATATGGTTTAGAGATGGGTTTTGTCAGTGTTAGACTAATGGTTGGTCTAGATGATCTAAAATGTCCCTTCCAACCTAGGCAATTCTACGATTTCATGTTTAGCAGGTATATAATTAAGAATATGGGGCATGTTCATTATCTGAACAATTTCCGCATGTAGTTCAACCATAGTTCTTGTTTCTCAAAGACATTGTTATACTTTTTTAAAGCTTAGGGCAGATGATACTGTATCAGTCACAATTTATTTGTGTTTTGAAGTTGCTCTTTTGAGGCTTTACTTTCAATTGGAAACTTGGGGTCTGGGGAAGAGCATGGCAGTTTGGAGACATATGGAGGACATTTGAATTCTGCTTGAATTCTGGTGACTGGGAATCTACTGATGTAAGAATCTTCCCCAGAAACCCCAGAAACCACGAAAAAAAAATACAATATGTACAGTTAACTGAAGACCCTTTCTGAAAATAAAAAAAAGAGGATATTAGAAGATAGAATCTGTAAGATATGTGATATTTTGATTTTCATTTGTCTTCATTTCATTTGTCTATTTAAACAGCTTTACACCGTATTCCCGTGGTAATCTGACTTTTAGTGTTCTTACCCCGGAACCAAATCATCGACCTGGTTACAACGATTTTTACAATACTCCATCTCTCCAAGAATTTGTAAAAGCTACACAAGTGAGGATTCATCTTCGTGGCCAGTATCATACTAATGAACCTTGGGTAAATTTTAGGCATAGATACTATGGAATTTATGAAGTTACAGTCAGTGGAAGGTAGGTTTTATGGAACTCTTCCCCCAACCATCACCGCTTGCTGACTATTACAGCTCTGCAAAGTGTATAATGACCTGCCTAAAATGTAATGAAGGTGTTCTGCCTTTACATTTATGAATGAGAAGGAAATGTGGTCTGAAGCAGTGCATCAAGTTTGAAATGATTGGTGTACTGTGGTTTTTTTTGGTTGTTTTTTTTTTTT
>VZTM01013236.1:0-11382 GCA_013400555.1 Jacana jacana
TATTTTTTTTTTTAGAGTAAAAACAGCTATGGTAAGGGTAGATTCCCTAATTTACCTCTTTAGTTTGAGATGAAGAGACACTTTTTTTCTCTGCTGACACCTGTTCTGTTACAGTCTTTTATAAATATCAAGAAACATCTTGTTGCTATGGTCTTGGTGTAAGTAATGTATAGCAAAAGGGAACGATTTTCTTATTTTCTTTGCCAATCAGCTTAAAATGCTTGAAATAACTTCTTTTAGACAATAATTTTCTGAAACAACTTTACTCCATGTTACCTTTGTATACACACGTCTTGCCCCCACAGACTAGTTATTTTCTTTAGATCTGATGTAGTTCAGTGGGATAAACTGGCAAATCCTTTGCCGAATGCAGATTTCCTGATGCCTTTTGCCATGTATTTTGTATTCTCTCTCTCTTTCCCTGGTTATATGCTCATACTAATAAATTGGCAATTGCCATTTTTCACAGCCAGACACAGCTTTTGTGGTTCAAATGACTTTTACGTTACTACTAAGTCTTCTGTGCATGATTATCAAAATTATAATGGCTTCATAAAAACTCCTAAAGAAGAGATTGAAAACATGAAATTTGATAAAACAAGAAGTGGCCTCTGATAAAAGGAACACAACTGACCTTGAACATTTCTATTTTTTCCTCAACAGTTTATTCTACACTATAGGGCCAGTCTTGCCCTTTTTGACATTGAAAGGTAGCAATTTCATGTTGTTATGAAGTACACATTTGTCCTTGTGATCCTCTGTGATAATTTCAATATGGCTTACTTCAACACTGCTGCCAATTCTAGAATGGTTTCCTCTCTCAGAAATCAGCATATTATTTTTTTAACCAAACTGCTTCCTAAAGGGTTCCTAAAAGTTGGTGTTTGTTTCATGAATGTTCTTCCTCAACTTCAGCCAATGCTTCTCAGAACCAGTTTGCCAATTCATCCTAAGTAAAGAAGCTAAAATCCACCAAAGTTTTAAAACCTGTAACCTCTATTTTCTTAGGCTGTGCTGATTGCCCCATGACACTGTATAAGCTACATGCAATTGTTAAAGTTCCTGTTTTCAGAAATAATTGAGTATTCAGTGGTTCTCTATAGTCATGTTTTGAACAAGGTAACCACAGCCTCTCACTCCCTTTCTCAAGTATTACAATTAAGTACTGCAAACTTGCCATAGAGTCACTTTTATTGGGAAATAAGGCAAAAGAAAATGCCAGAACTATCTGGACCCTCAGTTTTTTCTCCTCTCAACATCGAGTTTGTTTCCTGTGTAGTTAACTTTCAGTTTAAAGGTTGTTTAAAGTGAATTTCTGTTGACCAATTTCCACGTGTCTGGAGAAAGATGTAGCATGCAACTGCCAACTGAGCATCTCTCTCACAGAGCAGGTCACGATAATCCTTCTATCACTCTGCCTTAAACAACTCTCCTGCTTCATTTCATTCACTGACATGCAAGGCACTTTCCACTGAACATTTGATTTCTTGATTGACAGCTGTCTTTGTTCTCAAGACTTTTCAAACGCTGCTTCCAAGGCCTCTTCCCAAGTCCAGCTGCTCAAAAAATAGTACTGTTCTTATCTTTTTTCTGTCTGGCTACTGTTAATGCAGTAGCAAGTTTTCCTCTGCAGTTTTTGTTGTTGTTTGGATTATCCATAGCACGCCTCTCAGGCATTCCAAATCTCTGCAATTATTCATTTTTTGCTGTCTCTATCTCCCAGAATTTTTCACATTGTGTGGTTCACTGAAGTAAATTAATGATTCCTTAAAGTAAATTGAGCGAATGATCATATTAAAAGTAAACTTAAAAATAGATGTGCCTACTTAAGGCACTTAGCTGTCTAAATTCCACTGATTGTAGAGAGGTCCTAGACAACATTGGTGCAGATTTAAGATATCTGCTTTACTCATCCCAACTTCACTTGGCACGGAACTCATCTGTGAACACTCGGATGCAGGCATGTCAGATTTTGGAGCTGGTGACCTCTAGTAAGGGGCAATATTGAGCAATCAAATATGACAAGGTCTTAATATGTCATAAGTAGGCTTGCAAACACATGTCTGTTTGTGCCCTGAGGTTTATCAGCTAATTTGTTTGCAAGATTTCATGAGTATTTGTTTTTATTTTCATTGCCTAAAAGCTTTGATAAATGTGACTCCATGTCTATCCAATAGGATAGACCATGCACATAGCAAGCAAATAGAAAATATTTTTTTTCCCCTGCTATACTTAAAGCTTGGTACTTGCAGGACACGTGAACGAATATGAAGAATTCTTCATATTATATGAAGAAGCCTCAAATGCATTAAATCAGATGCAGCAGAAAATACTATAAAATATATTAAAGGGAAAATGTTTCTTGTTGGGTCTCCATATTTAGATCATTTAATCACTGTTAATACATCCATCCCAACTATTTTACCTACTTAACTGCCAATGCACTGTGTAGACCATATGTGTAAATCTGTAAAGTTGCTATTCCTCACTTACGTAACTCTGCTAATTTTATTAATATGTTCTATGGAGAGTCTGAAAATCCAAGATTACTGTAACATCAATATTTTGCCATTGCCAGATTGCTGAGATGTATATATTTAAATAAAGTCCCTGAAGTTCACTAAGACCAAATATTCCCTTTTCCTCTGCTGTGCTTCTTAATGATTAATAAATCACACATTTGGACGTTGCAAGGAAGTTGGAAACTCTCCTTGTGAAGAAGACAATTGCACATCACTTCACAAATGTGAGTGTAGCGGGGAGGGCAGAAGGAGAGATGGTGAACACCATCTAGTAAACCATTCCTGTTCTGTGTGGGCAGAAATTGAGTGATGGCATCTTTGCCCTACCTTAAATTCTGCTCACAAAGTATCATGTAACACTGGAGTCCAATGGCAGGCAGTTCTTCAGATTTAATTCTGTTATTTACAACTGTTGAACTCTCTCTTACCCAGCAAATAAATGCAATGCTATACCCACATAAACTTAAATGTCTCTTGGTGCATTTTAGATCAGGGCCAAGATAGTCAGCAAACAGACGTGATACCTGCAGTCACTACTTACAATAAACTTATCTTTTTGAGGGTTTGTTGGTTTTGTTTTGTTTTCTTATGTTTTCAAATTTCTTAATTGGTTCATGGCTCTCCTGCAGTTCCACCACAGGGAAGTTTGTGTTGTCAGTTTTGGAGGGATGAGTATTAGTCTGACAAGTCACCCTGCAGGCCTCTCGATACTTCCTTATTCTCCATTTGTCATGAGTTGGTTGTTTTGAAGATAATTTTAAAGAAAGCAGCATATTTAATTTCCCTTCAGGAGCAGAGGATTTATTTAAAATAAAGATCTAATTCTCCTCACCAAAACCTGCACAATAACTTTCCTGTTTCTATAGTTAACCTCTAACTGGTCTAGCTGCAGGACTTTCCCGATTTTAAGGTAAGTTGTTTTCACTGTAACTGTGTGATTTTTGGTATAACTGTAAAGCTCTCTCAGTCTCAATATTGAAAAGCCACCCTGATGTCTTTACTGTTGAGTGTATTTTAAAATTGTTTTTTTTGCATTGATAGTACTGCTGAAGTGAAGTATTTTTAGATGAAAGAAAAAGAGCTTAGGGTACATTATCATTAAGTGTAGCTTCCTATCAGAGGATTAAGTGGCACTGGAACAATTTCATTTTACCATAATTAAGGTTGAAAAAGTTAATTATTCCTATTTTAATATATCTCCATATTGACCAATAGACCCTTTCCTTTAGTATTCCCTTTACCACAGAAATGTTATGCTGAAATTTAAAAAAAAAAAAAAAAAGCTGTGGTCAAAGGCCAAAAAAGATTGTTTTTGTAGGATGAACATTGACTGTAATAACAACTTGCAGAGACTGTAGCACAGACACTGGGTTATGTGGGCCAAGAACAGAAAGCCAGAACAAGAACAGGAAGTGAGTAGATAAAAATTATTTAAGATAACTTACCATTTCAGGTGTTCTCTCTTTGGTTGTTTTGGCTTCCTTAGGTAGCTGGTAATTTTTTAGTATTCCTGATCTTCTTTACACCACTGCAGGGACTGCGGGGACACAGACGTGTATTTCTGAGCAAGTCAAGTTGTCCCCAGTTCATCCCCTGATCCTCTCATTGTTATGTCCGGGCTGCAATGTATGGTTGCCCTATATTCCACCAGCACACCCTTGTCCTTTCTGTCCCATCTCAGCTCTTGCAGCTGGAAGGATGTTGGCATTGCTTTGGGTCTGTCATTCTCTGGCTCTGTGCCTGCCTTCCTCTTGAGTGGGAGGAAGAGTGCAGGCTTGGCTGCTTCATTCTCTGAGAGTTACTCACAGAAGCTAAAGGGAGGAAAGGTCCTTCATTTCCCTGTCTCCATGAGGACTTCTTTGTTCATGTTTCCAAGATAACAGCATGCCTAGAAGTTGTTTGCTTTTTTGCAGTAGTTTGTCTCTTTCTCGTTAGGGAAATACAGACCTGGATACTTCCTTGACTTTTCTAATGTCTTATCTATTTGTTTGTGTCTGTTTCCTGCTGTTTCTTTCATTTTCAGAGACACAGTTTCATCCTTCAGCACCATCTCTGTTGTTTTACAGTATTGATCCTCAGGATAAGCCTTTGGGGAGGAGGCTGCTTTGTTTGTCCTTTGTTTAAGCCATGCCAGATGTGGTGTGGTCCTGTGGGGCACAAAATTTTTGTAATTTTCCTTTGTGGAATTCTGGTGAAGTTAGGAGGTGTATTTCCATTTGCAGTGATGTTCTTTGGGCAGTTTTTTCCTTCCTCCCTTCCTGAAGGATAACACGTGCTCATAATGCTTTTCTCTAGTAAATGAAAGCAATATATTCAGTATATTTTCAACTACTTATTTCCTTGTGAGGGAGAAAGAAAGCTTACAAACACCACTATTTTTCCATTGTAGAAATGGACAACAAGAGCTGGGAGTACTTTATGAGAAAAAATAGGTCCTTAAAATTCCCCTCTGTCCCTGGGGGTTTATGTGCTGTCTATAAATAATTTCTTTGCATTGCTTCAGATGTCTGGCAGTTAAAAGGCAGGGGAGAACCCAGATTAGTGTGAGAGGTTCGCATTAGTCATCCCATGGAAGGATATTTATACTCTTTCTTACAAACTTAAGTTGGACTCCATGCATAACAGGAATGGAAAGTTTGGAGGTTTCTAAGTGGTTCCTTAATGAAGTTTCAAAGACAGTGCTACTGTCTTTAACCAAATAAATGCTTTGCATATTTAGAAAAAAACCCAAACTTGTTTCTATTTCTTCACTATTGTCTTATGATACTGTTTGAAAATTGTAAGAGGTGCCACTCATCCAGTAACTACTTTTCAGATATTGCTACTGAATTTTATGGGACTGACTCTTATATGTCTGAGCCAGAAATAATTCTGTGGAAGTCTGTGAATTAATACCACTTTAAAATTGTGTACGTGTTAAATCCATAGCAGTAAATGAAATGTACTATTTAATTATCCACCTGAAGTCAGTGTGGAAAAGACACATCTAATTCTCATAGGGTATATTTTAAATCTATAGTGTGCAGAAAATGTATCCTAGAGAAAGAGAATTGATTTGAAATTCTGAAGAGTTAGGATTGCTTCAAAGCAGTGAGCCTCTTTTTATTTTTCTGTAAAATCCTGAGGACTTAATGATACTATCTATTTCTGCCAATTCCATCAGGTGGGAACCTCTCATCCTCTCACATATTAGTAAAATTTAATGCAGATAAAGCTATAACGAGATATGCATCTCCTACCCTTAGGCTACTTTCAGTCAGCATCTGAGGACACTTGTCCTCAGTGTTCCTTTGTGGACCCAAAGTCCCTTTTCTCAAGTGACAGTGACACCACTAGTAACTAGCAAAGTTCAGACATACTCACTCCTACTTAGCACACCCCTCTTGCATGGCTTCTTGCAATAGCTCTTACTCTGATTGAAACAAACATGATCACTGAGATAAGTCTGCGGTATATTTGATTATTTGGCTGCTGGTTCAGAAAAGGAAAATTGTTACTGACTTATCAAATAAGACAGGTGCTGTTTACAGAGTACAGGAGCTGCTCTGCAAACCCAAGCCTGTGGCTGAGCAAGCAGCAAGGAAATCCTCTCCTCTGCCCTCTCCAAAACCCCTTGGCTTTACAACTAGGTTCTGAGGTTTGCACTTGAGAGGCACAGCTGGTAACCTGCTGCATGGCCAGCGTACCGTTTAGTCCTCAACCCTTTTGCTGTTTGTGTGCACGTAATCGTGTTTTGCTGGCAGACACACACAGTTTAGCATCAGATTTTGACACATGCATGCTGTCCTGAGGGATTCGCTGAGCGGGCTGTCTTGCAGCTGCTGCAGTTTCCACTAGTTAAATTGACAGTTACCTACTGTGTGGAGTTGCTAGGAGAAGGTGAATAGTCATCATTACAGCATATTCCTTCAATAGCAACCTGTAGAGCTCTCTGATTTCTCTTCTGCAGGGATTTATACATGTCTTCACTACCGACTGAGCATTCGTACTGTCATATTTTTCCTGAGAGGCTGGTAGATATTTATTCATTAAGAATCAATTCAGGATCAACTAAAGAGAGGAAAGATCTGGCATTTGAACATGCACTCTTTTTGTAGGGTGATGTAGCTGATACTGGCTTCTACCATCTGCTTTCCTATTGCAGCCTGTT
Organism: Jacana jacana; assembly: GCA_013400555.1. Taxonomy (NCBI): domain Eukaryota; kingdom Metazoa; phylum Chordata; class Aves; order Charadriiformes; family Jacanidae; genus Jacana; species Jacana jacana. The sequence continues at coordinate 6,673 of VZTM01013236.1, forward strand.
TCCAACCTGCAGAGCAAAAACCAGCCTTTCTCTCCTTCTGGATTGTTAAAGCCGTTCACATTTATCCTGCATGGCAATGAACTATAGTCCATTTTAAGGAGTCTTTTGTGCTTCTGTGCGTGTTCCTACAGCAGAAAAAGTGCATGAGAAAGGAGCTTGAGCAGACAGTAGTGTAGTGGCTGGCTCACCCGTATGGATTAGACTTGTGAGGTCAGAGGAGCTGTGTGTACTTGCTCTGTGCTTGGGGGGGGGAGGCGGGGGGGAAAAGTGGATTTGTCGATTGAAGTGAATAGCGATTCAGGCAGGATCGTCCCTTAGCTGTTTTAATTCTAATGTGTCTTGATATGACAGCAGCTACTGTCTAATGTGTGTGGATCTTCTGACATTTGTAGTGGACTGAAGAATGCTTTTGCTTGCTGGTGAGCCTGACTGTAACTGTATCGCTGTAGGGCAATAACGATGGGGGCTCGGGCGACAGAAACAACTCGGGAACTGGAAAGCACCTCTGTAAAGTATCAAATAGGAGGACATGCAGAGAAAATGTGGCAACGGCTCAAAGGAATGTGAGTAGCTTCTCTTCTTGGCTTTTAATTCTGTTCCCTGGGAAAAATGATTTTAATCTGCTTCTTAAAATGACAAATTAGCAAATGGGAGAGTTATCTCTAAGCTGTGAATAGTGTTTGCTTCATAATACAGTACATTGCTCTCATATATGATGGTACTTAGATTGATGTCAGACTCTGTATAAGGTTCAATCACCTCATTTAAAAGGTATATAACTAGTGAGAGTTATTATTCAAATTGAAATACAGGTAAGTCCTTTCAGGTTAACACTTCTGGAGCTCTGATATGATTTTGTAAATCTTCAGAACCAGCATTGCTGAAGCTGTTTCATTATTCCTGTTGGTACATATAGGTAAGTACATTATTGCAGTTCCACAGGAGGTATTGATACTTTGCTTTTTGAGAGTGCAGGTAAAGAAGTCTACATTAAAAGATGCTTAGCTATTAGGAGGATGCTAAGTTTCTAGTTTTTTGTCAATTATTTTGGCACTTAATACTGCTAAAAACTGATTGAAGGACTATTTGAAGGGGCCACTATGCACCTGCTGTGTCTAATTCACTCCTCTCAAATATAATTTTCAGTGTAGACTTTTGGTGCAGATGATCGGTAAATACACATCTACAACCTGTCAGAGAAGAACTCTATCAAACCAGTGTGTTCTAAAACCTCTACTTAAATTGCAATGCCTCCTTTTAAGTATTTGTCTGTTTTTTGCTCTGAAAGCTGATGCCAGGATGTTACAAATAAATACAGGTTAGCATTGTTGCTTTGGAAGCAAGGACATGACACTATTATTCTTGCTGGGCATATTTGAAATACTGAGTTTCTAAAGATATTCCACAGATGCTATATAGTTCCTCAGCTGTTGAAGGAAATGGGTTACATTGTTAAGAGAATTAGATGCACTGAATATAGCACTACCTATCTCCCCTACGCATTGAGTAGAGATTCAAGCTCTAGGAGTTCTCACTGTCTGCTTTATTACAAGAGAGAGGTGGTTTGCTTCATTGGATAGTCACCTCCCAGATGTGGCCTGACTTTTACCAGAACTTATCTGTGACAGACTTTTGTATGTTTACTCTGAATCCTATCATCACTCTGTTTAAGATTTTGCCCTTTGGGAACCATTTTGCCCCTAGAAACCCCAGAATGTACATAGTGGAGTAAATATAATAATCAGGATTCTTTCCTGATGCCACACATCATGCCTCTGAGTTTCTGCTACTAGAGAACTCCACCAGTTTGTGCAGACTTCCATTTGTGTAGAGTCTAAGATACTGCTTTTTTTCATTCTGTAAGTTCGCTGTTAGCACCAGACTCTTGGGTTGAAACATTTCCTTTCAGCTGCCTCTGGAATGGTTCCATTAAACAGACAAATGTAAATAACCAAACATTAGTGACACTCAGCACAACAGCTCCAGGAAATAAGGTTCATGCTTCTTTAGGAGTACTTAAAACAATAGTTGGAGTTTGCGGTGTATCAAGATCAAATGGAGCTTAAATGTTTGAAAACTGAGAAACTTGCTTGGTGCCAACCTCATGACTGTTGTGACTGCAGGACAAAGTTAGTGCTAAAATACTTGTATTTAAGAGAAACAGATTATGTTATTAGACATGTGCTTAGCTGACTATTTTTTCAGACTTCCCAAGGATTTAATTTAATTATTCAATAGTCGATTGGAAGCTGCTGACTAGTCAATATTAGTATTTTATGAGGAAATTTCAAAGAGTTGAATTTTTCAGAGCAGATCTCTGTGCTTAGTTTGTAGTGTAAGCATTGGTCATCAAGGAAAAAGATTCGTTTTGCTGATGCACAGATATCAAAGTAGAAGTGTGTTTGTATGTGGTAGGGGAGAGGGACAGATAAGTGAGACTGTCACAGATAATCTGATTTGGAAAGAATTCTTTTATAAATTGTCAGTCAGGGGAATTGTTTTGTCTTAGGGGAACTGTTAATGAAACTAATACATGTGAAGCAAATTACTGAGTTTTTAAAAGAGTGTACAGTGGTATATTTACATTGAAGTGAAGACATGGTGTGATGTATGAACCTGAATCTATTCTTCCTGGTGAAGCCCACAGAGTTTTCACTAATGTATACATGTGTTTCAATAGTTTTACTGTATTTTGTTAGTCAAAAAGTGCTGATTATCTTCTCGCAAGCAGATCATTATTTCTGAAAGAACATTGGATTTGACTTAGGTGTTTAAAAGGACCTTACTTAAAATAAGCTTTTCTTTTCTTTTAGTATTTCAGCCTTTCATATAATAGGCATTTAAATATGCATTTGGCTGCAGAATTCCATGTACATTTAACGTTCTATGTCTTGGGGTGGTTTTGTTGTTGGCTGTTGTTGGTTTTTTATTTTTGTAAATGCATTTCTATGGGTTTTCTACTCTGTAAGATTGTGTGGACCTACCGAATCTCATGCTCTTCTTAAGTACTGCAATAAAAGCTTGGATGTTCTGAATAAAATGGAAACCTTGCCTGATTTTCACCAGCTCCATGGGGCTCTACAGCCAAGCTTTGTCTTCTGCATGGAAAGTCAAAATCCAACTCTACTTTCTTTACATTGCAATTGCATCAATGCTGCAAAAAAAGATTATTCTTTAGCAGAGAAGAGATTAATTTGAAATTAATGACTTCATCAGCATTGGTGCTGAGTTTATTGATGTCTGAGTATATAAAACAAGCTCAATGATACAGGACTTATTTGAGAAAATAAGTTATGTACATTTCTGCCTTGAGCTTCTGATCTTTGAATTGAGACATTTTTAGTATTCAGCCTATGAGCTTCTAATGTTTTGTACTTCAGGGAGAAAGCAAAAACAAACAGCAAGTGACAACTAAATAACACATATAATAGTGGGGCTTTTATAATTTTTAGTTATGCAGAAGAGTAAAAGCAAAAGCCATTCTAGCCACCTCTGGAATTCCATCTGCCTGATTGAAGGGGAGTGTTGTGCACCTTCTGCTTNTAGCCTTTCATTCTCTATCAGATGGAATTATACTTTAGACAGTAACTAATTCTCAAGCTTCTATGTATTCTGGTATAAATAGGACCAGAAGATTTGCTGCCTAGGAGAGTTTCTGTTCAGGTGCTGACAGAGCATGGCAGTGAGCTCTGGAAGAGAAACAGCTTCTTTAAAATGCTTTGATTCAGAACCCAGATATCCAGATTTAAAGCAGAGCTCTGTATGCTCGGTATTCTGATAATTTGTGCTTGGTGTTCTCCCTAATCTGCAGATAGAGTTGATTTAGCTCTGTGTTCTTTATTATTCTTTGAAATGGCGTGCTGTCTCTTTTCAGTATAGATTGGCTGTCTGCCACTTCACTCAGTGTCACCCACAGAACAGTCAGACCCCCTCCACCTTATCTTGGTTTGCAAGTAGGCATCTTCTTTGCAAGTACTTTTTTGTATCCTCACTACTGTTGAATCTAGTATTAGGAGCGAGTTCCAATTCTGACCTTTTAATTAATTAGTGAGAAAACATATTGCTTTTCATAGATATACATAGTTAGAATTGTCTCTAAGAGGCCAGAAAATCTCTGAACCAAAAACTTAAAACCCAGGGTCCCAAGAACCTGGGGGATTAGAGATCGCATGTGGTTAGAATAGACTACGTAATTGTTACTGATTTAAAAAGAGAGTATGTGTTATTGCCATCACTGTCCTAAAACTAATTTGTACTAATTTAGATGGCAAAAGGGGTTTGAGGAAAAGCATAAGCTTGTTTCCTTGTATTCGTTTCTTTCTTTTCTTCTACATCCAACATAATAGACCCCATTTTGTGCAGCCTTTCTGCAGAGAGCCTGAATGGTTTTAGAAACCAAAAGGGACTGACTCATAGACCCAGTTTGTTTATCCTGCAGTGACAAATGCCTGTCGTTGCTTGTGTACACATTTTGTAGAGGCAAAAAGGGGCCCTAACCACTGATTTGAGGAAATTTGGTTTGATGGAAGTAGAGAAGTTACTTCTTCTATACTGCTGAATTATCAGAAGAGAGAATAATTTGAAATGCATTAAGTAGAATCCAGATTAGCAGCTTGTTAGGTCTAAAATGGTCATTTCAGTTAGGGAACCATACTTTGGAAGAGCTATAGAACCGTTTCCAGAACCGTGTATGTCAAAGAAGTCTTTCCT
>VZTM01013239.1:8162-21937 GCA_013400555.1 Jacana jacana
TATTTTTTTTTTTTTTTTTTTTTTTTTTTTTTTTTTTTTTTTTCTTACTGATAGGCAGATTTTAGAGCCATATTTCTCCATTTTCTTTAGTCATTACAATACGAGCCCCCAAAGTGACATTCTGAATTGCAGGGCTCTTTTTAATCTTGGTTCATACAGTGAGCTTGGAAGATCTTAAGGAGTATAATATATTAATTTAATTGTAGTTGGACTGGCACATTCATTGCAAACAGTGGAAGTCTCACTTTAATTCATACAAGGTAGGTAAAGGCTCATTCCTAAATATTGTGCTCATTATTTTAATCTTTAATTGCATATTCGTTAATTAGGCAGTTTCAGGCATATGTAATGATGGCTTAAAACATGGACTATTAACAACTGTAACAGTACATTACATTTTGCTTGTTATGCAAGTGATTCTAGAAGTCAGAAATGGTTATCTGTTCCACAAAATACCTAGGAAATGCACTGTTCAACTGTGCATAAAATTGGAAGTTCAGGTAGCAGTTCTGAATCTTGGTTTTTAATAGTTCACTCTGACTTGTCCAGAGAAATAGTAAAAACAGAACTTATTTAGTATTTGCTACTATGATGACCACTCAAAATACTGTGCTAACTTAAAATCAGTGAACACGTTTGATCTTCTTAAGTGGTGATAATGATGTTTCTTTGCACAGGCTGGCTGTCTACTGTTTATCTTTGGCAACAGAGAGTGCCTCTGGCTGGGTTTTTCTCTGCTCATTAGCTGAATGTAAAGGTAATATTAAGAATTAGATGGCGCTTTTTAACTGTGTTCATGTAATTGTCCATCTATTTAGTGAAAGTGATGACCTCATCTGAAGTCAGATTCTCAAGAGCAACCAGGAAGGCATATCAGAGGCTTGCCCATGACAAGCTGTGGGATGACAAGCTTTTCTGGTTTTCTCTTCCGTAATTTGCCTTTTAGTTAAGTGTCTTTTAACTGACTGCACTGACTGAAATTAACGGCACATTTTTTCAGACGGTGTCTGTTTCAAGACTGACAACATCTGATGTTTATAGTTAATACCAAGGAAGGGTATGCAGAGAAGCTCTTACTTATTCCCATAACAACCAAGGTCAGCTAACTTGGTTGTGTGCCACAGTGGAGGATCAGAAGTAGAAAAGCACAGAGGAGTAGATGGGACAGGTGACCCAAAAGGTATTGCATGCCATCTGCATCAGGTTCAGTATAAAGCTGAGGGATCAAAGGGATCAAAGGTTATCTTCTTCCATGGCCAGTATACAAGGAGGACTCTGTCCGTTCTTCTGCCTTTGACTCCAATGTGTGTGATCCTGAATTCAAGTCCTATCTGCCACTGAGTCCTGCTTGGATTTTCCCAGTACCTGCCATAGACATAATTGTCATCCTGGGAGTTCGAAATTTATTTTGTATTTATTTTTATGTATTTCATTATTTTCTTAGTAATTTTTTTTTATTGTTACTATTTCATTAAAGCTGTTCTAGGGTTCTTGTAAAAAATCAAAAGGTTTTCAGGTCCTGTCACACCAAAGATACATGACAATAAAGTCAGTAGGAAGAAGGTTATTTGCTGATTACTAATGGTTATATGTTATTGCCACACCATAAGAACTGAAACTTTTCTCTGGTCAGGGGAATATCCCTAGCATTTCCAGTGCCAGAAGAATCTGGGCCTAGTCATAGTCATTCTTTTTTAAATCCTCATTTAAAGACTACTTTAATACTCCTCAGAATTCTAAATTACTAAGTATTTAAAAATTCATTATATGCTATATTTTAAGAAATAAAAATAAATGCAACATCTGTGTCTGTGTTCTCAGCAAGCCTATTTGGCATTGTTTTGGGGAAATATACTTTAGTCCTGCAGAATGTTAGAGTTCCCTAATGATTGCAATTGTCCCCTCAGTCCTTTGCCATTCTGTTCACATTCTGTTTCAAATGTAACAGATGTTAGATATAGATGTTTGTGTTTCTGGAGGAATGAGATATTTTATGTCACTATCTGTTCTAACTCAGGATGGACTTGTTCTTCAGGAGTACTAAGCACTCACATTAGAATATTCTATACTGATATATAGTCAGATACTGATATATAGGAGCATACAATCATATAGTCAGTATAGAATCATAGAATCATATAGGTTGGAAGAGACTCTTGGGATCATCAAGTCCAACCATCAGCCCTACTCTACAAATTCTCCCCTACACCATATCCCTCAACACCACATCTAATCTACTCTTAAACACAGTCAGGGAGGGTGACTCCACCATCTCCCTGGGCAGCTGATTCCACTGACTGACCACTATTTTCTGTGAAAAACTTCTTCCTAATGTCAAGCCTAAACCTACCCTGCTGCAGCTTGCAGCTATTCCCTCTTGATGTTCCCTTACTTCCATGAGTACTCTACTTAACGGATCCTTTTCTTTCACCTTTATACTCTTGGTATTTCTGTGAAGATAGGAGGAATTCCACAGAATATCTGTTCCTTTCTTTATATACATTTAGAGTTTTCAAAATATTATAAATGTATAATCAGACGTATCTAATCATCAGCATAATAATATTTACTTGTTAGGAAATTCAAAATTAAGTTTTCTGCAATTATTTTTTTGGTAGATGCAATGAACTCTTATAGACAAAGCAGAGATGTTAGAAAACATTTGAAAAAAATAAAGTGGATGGAAATCTAAAGATTAATGTCACTGCCCTGCAGGATGGGCAATTAAAAATTAAAAGTTTCTTAAAAATGAAGCTTTCATACCTTTCAGTGTAGTGTTTGTGTCTCACCTTGGCAAAGCACATTACTTAAACCATCCAGGTTTCCTAGGTTTCTTCATTACTCTTATATTCTTTCCTGAACATTTAATCTTTAATTTCATCTGTTCTTCTTATTACCCCTGCAACTGATTTTTCAGTGAAGTCACCAGATCTATTTCTTGATAGGACTGAGATTCTCTGTCTGTTCCCTTAACACATCCCACCTAGTTGAATTGCGAGTTTTGCAGTACCAATGCTGAGGTGTTCAGTCACCTCCTCCCTTTTCTCTCTTTGGGGAGAACACAAAGTGGTCTATTCAGCCTCTATGTCTTGCATATCCCATGCTGATACACCCTCTCTTACTGTGTAATGACATCCTCAGGTGCTGTCACAATCCTGTGCTGTTCATGGAATTATTCCATAAAACAGTGTTTCCCCATGGCATGCTTTTTAACATTTGAATGTTGTGAATTTTCATTGTATTACGTGGCTCTTGAAGATACAGTAACTGCAGTCAGCTCTGCATGTAATGTTCTCATTTCTAGGGAGCTAACAAAGTTAATTATTCAATATCATCAAGTATACCGTTAGTGTTGTAGATGGCCTTCTAATTTTTTCTATTCCTTCTTCCATTCAATTTCTGCTTCATAATGTTATACATTTGCCCCTTAGTTTCCTCTAAAAAAAAATTAAAAATCTGTATTTAAACAATTTATATAAACAGTACACTCCAAAGCAGTGTTTGAAAAATTTAGATGCATTTTTTGTAAGAGGACATATATCTTTTATTTTAAAGCATCATAATAACCACTTTCAGACTTTTCACACATGCCTTTATGTGAAATTTATGCTTTCCAAAAATGTTCTGGGTTTTCTGTTTTGGGGTTTATATGATATTTAAATCATATAGGGATGCCTAGATCTTAGAAATGAGGAAAAAAAAAAAAAGGAGGAATGTTATATAATTCAGTGCATTGTTGGTTACTATACTAAAATTCATAAAGAAAAAGTGGTAAATTTGTAATACTAGTTTCTTGTGATGGGCAACATCTTGTTCACTGCATATTCTTGCCCGTAAGGATAACAGTACAGAGGGGAAAAGCAGTAGGTTGCACAGGGCAAGTGGGACCCTTGCTCAGCACACTTTACTTCAGTAAATGGGAAATAAGAGAGACAGGAACAAAGCAATATGCTTTATTCTACTAAAACCCACCCTGCACCAAGTTTGCTGACGTCAAAGTCCAAATTTTAAAAGAGCTAACAACCCAAGGATCAAACCGCTTTGCCACATTGTGCTATTGTGCCATCCTATAATGCAAGGATACTTGCTATCCATGGAGGAGGCTTGATATGTACTATATGTATCTTGCCATAGTGTTTGTGTTTCCCAAACTTGAGGGCTTTTGAGATGTCTTCTAATTGTTGTAGAGCATAGGGAGGAATCTGGAAAGTGAAAGCTTTATTCTTATTCTGTTTTTTGCCTGACCTGAGCATTTGAACATGATCTTTCCTTGATCCTGCTTAGGCAGCATAAAAGCTGCTGTAACTTGTTTTAGAGATTAGTTTTTTCTTATCAATTCCCTCAGTAAGTAAAAAATAAGTTGTTGTGAGCAGGGTGTTTCTCAGCTGGAACCATTTAACTGTAACATTCTATAGAATATCACCTTGCTGCTCTCTTCCTAGTCTCCATGTTTGATACAGTATATTGTCTTGAATGTCTCTGTAATATAACAAGAGAATTGGCTACTTGCTTAAGTTACTTCTGTTTCCTGTTCAGGAGACAGATATTCTCCTAGTGGCACTTAAGAAACTATGAGCTTGAATTTTGGTGTCTCTTGGTCTCCAAGCAAAGTCTTAGCATGTCAGGAGCATTTATCTGGTGAGAAAAATGGCTTTTCTGATTTTCCATTTTTTATAACAAAAGGAAAATATGTAAGTAAAAATACTTGCAAAGTATCTCCTTTATGGCTTTCATAATTCAGTGAAATTCAATGACTACTGCTGCAGATGGTAAATGTGCTGCTTATATTTTTAAGACTATGTAATTTGTTACTATAGAACCATTTATTATAATCCACTGGATTTAGTGCACTAGTGTACTAGAGTAAATGTACTGACCTACAGGTTAGGGAACTTATAATAATGAATTCTGTATGTCTTCTTGGTTATAAGAGATTTCAGAAAACATTTTTTGTAGCAGTCATTGTAACAGAAAAGCACATACCTATAATTCCTTCTTCCCCTAATTAACACTGTGAGAAAAGCTTCATTCTGGAGGTATAGCTTTTAGTCACCCTTCTCTCTTACTGTTGTACTTTTATGAGACAAGTATAATTACCAGGAAGTGCAGTATGTAGTATTGGTACTTTCAGAAAACAGAAATAAATACCAGAGTACAGAAATAAATAGCAAGTAGAAAGTATTTTACACTTACCAGATAATTTATTTTTTCAAATACCATAGCTGTCAAGTATCATTTAGATTTTATCTGCAAATTGATATGAAAACAATTTTGGAAATCCTACCCCACATCCTTAGCAGATTCAGAAGTAAACATCTACAAAACACAAGTGAGAGATAAATCAGTGTAAGTCAGAAATTGGATGAGACAGTTCAAGAAACTTTACTTATCTTTCTGGTTTGAGTAGTATGGATTACGGCAAGGAAAAGGCTTCATAAACAAACCTGTTTAGGATCTTTTACCCTGCAATAAGAGGGAAAAGGAAGAAAAAGTTCTGAGATGGGCCAAATTTGAAAAATATAGATTTGAACTGTGATCTCAACCCATGCTGAAAGCATAGAGATATAAGGTCTAAGTTTCTTGACCTCGATTTGACTCTGTTTTCATTTAAAAGCTATTTACAATTTAATATAATTTTCCAAGTCAAAATATTATGACAGATGGTTAGGCTTTTGGACTGAACTTAAATTTCATACCAATTGCATTCAGTTAACCTGAATTGCTCTCCATCATTTTGTGATTCTTTCACGGTTCACAGAAGTGCATTCTCCATTCCAATAGACACAAAGCAAGAACTCTTGATTATTTTGTGATGTTTTGTGACAATTGGGATCAGGAATTGCTGTGTCATCTCTCCTCTTGGGTGTCCTTAGTTTTTGAGATTAGTTTTGAAGTCTGTGAACTTCTACTTAGCATTCTTTTTCTTTTTTTTCTTTTTTTTTTTTTTTTTTTTCCAACAAGTACTCCTAGTTGTCTTTGGTGACTGGTTTCTGAGTTAGAAAGTCTCCAATTCTGCTTTGTGTTCTGGGATTTAGCTTCCCACCCACAAGCAGGAGTAAGTCCTGTTTCTGTTTTACTGAAGGTCAGAGTCTTAGTGACTCTCCCTTTCTGTTTACTCTCTTAAGGGTACAGCTAGGCAGTCAGTTATCTGGTGGAAAGCTTTGTAAATCTGTCAGGTACTTTAAGGAAAAAAAAAAAAAAAAGACCAAGAAAGTAAACTCTGAAAAGAACCCCTAAAATGGCTAGGATGAAGTCAGTATGTCAGAACATATCTTCAACAAATGTTTAAAAATTTGCAAGGATAAATTTTGTCTTCTTGTCCTTGCTCATGGATTCATAGTTTGGTACTTAGTTGAGAAAGCTTCCATTTAATAAGTAGAGAATTTTACTGAGTAGGACTGAAAAAAATTGTTTTTTTTCCTGCCTTCAGCTGCATTCAAATTGGCTTTCATTTAGCAGTGCAATGCTATGAAAATCTGCAGTGAGTATTAGGCTTTGACCCAACAGTGTTTTGTCTGTGGCAGGTTGACCCTGGTCAACAGCCAAGCACCCACACTGCTGCTCACTTGCTCCCTTCCACTGCGGAACAGGGAGAAAATAGAAGGGAGGCAAGAAGGCTTGTGGATGGAGATAATGGTGGTTTAGCAGGGAAAGTTATAAGGTGTGGACACAAGCAAAGCAAAAACTAACATTCCATCACAGCTACCCATAGGTGGGCCCATATTTAGCCACTTCCTTGAAAGCAGAGCCCCATCACATGTATTGGTGTACTTGGGAAGACAAACACCACAACTATGAACATTCCTGCTTCCTCCTCCTTTTCCACAGCTCTTCCCACTGACCACACCACCATATGGTATGGAATACCCCTTAGGCCAATCCATATCAGCATATCAGCTGTTCCAGCTGTGTCCCAAGCCAATATCATATTCACTCCAAGTTCACTTGGAGTGTGTGCTGGGGGGGGGGACGGGACACAGAATGAGAAAAAGAGAAAGCCTACATGCTGTGCAAACACTGTTCAGCAAAGCCCAGACATTGGTGTGTTCTAACACAATATTGGTGTGTTCAGTTACAGCCAGGGCCCACAGCAGCTGTGTTGTGCACCACCGTGTGTGCTGACGTATTACTTTCTCCACCCCAAAGCTCCAAAGGTGCTAGAAAATTTGTAGTACTGAATTACTTCATCCCTGTACAATTATGTTAAGCTTTATCTTGAGATTCATACATACACTAACACTCAGCCACAAATCTCCAGAGATTTGCCAAAAGAAATGGTGATTAAAATAACAACTGACCCTCCAAAAATGTGATTATGTTTAGTTCAAAAGACTGGCAGAGTCTTCACAAAAATGCCTTTATCTGAAATCTTTCTGATTGAGATATGGGTTCAAGCAGAAAAGCACCACTAAACTGGGTGAGCTTCCCAGGCTCAGCTTTAAGCAAGCATTAGAGACATAGAGATAGACATCTCTATGAAGCAGCAGAATACAGACAACAGTCTTTCTTGGGGTCATGCATGGAGTGCACGAGCCTTCTGGCTGATGCTTCTCTGCACTTTACATAGCTTTTCTATGAAATATAAAATGTATTTTCCAATGACTAGAATTGAAATCAAGCCATTACAAATTGAAGGAAATAACCCAGGAAGAGGTGAAGGCATTAGAACTAACTCGGGAGTAGAGTTGATGGACTACATTTTGATCTGGAATATCCTCAAAACTGCATTTGACTTTTACTTCCTATTTTTGTATTAATTGTGCCAACTGTAGAAGCTTTTGCATAATTTGCATCAGCATTTACCTAATTTCAGAACTGAATTGCTAGTTAAAAAAACAGTGGCTCAAATATCTTAAAAGGTAAAACCCCCCTCTGCTTCCCATCACCAAAGCTTAAAAGTAATGTCTTATGTTTTAAGAGGGAAATTCCTATCCCAGACTTATTGCTGATGTTGAACATCATGAGAAATATCAACAAAGATGATAGCATACAATAAATCTTATTTTTGTCATGGTGATAAGATCTGAAAAAGGAATGAGAGACTTCAAGCAATTTTTCAGCTAGGCAGAGTAGTGCAAGAGGTTAAGAAAATGGTAAGATGACCAAGAAAAAAAATTTAATTCTACTCCCACGTTAGCTGGAACTTTCCCAGAATGTTTAAAGCCTAATCTATTTACCATAGTGTAGATGCCAAAATTCCCATTAACTTTTACAGCTTGTGACCAAGCTTGGAAGTAATTTAATTGCAAATTATCTAGACTATGTCTTTGGCTACACCAGAATTAAAATTGTTCTATGATTTTTAGTAAAATATAATCATATTTGGTCTCAAATCCAAAGCCATTTAGTTTGTGTTCTTAAGAGAAAAGTAATCATTTTGTTAGCATTTCTCTGCAAAATAAATGTCTTTGTGGAGATCTTTATCTCACTGTTCTTGATATGAGACAGATTCGATGAGTACACATAATTCAGAGAAGCACTTCTATTTTTATGTTAAGGCCCACCAAAGGAAAACTTTCTTGAAAGATTCAGCAAAAATGTGATATTTTTATGATTGATGGAAGATTTTCTGCATGTCTTTAAATAATATTAAGACAATTTATGACTGTTCCAAAGTCAGAGAAGGGTGTTAAGTGACTATAATCTTTGTTAAGGATTAATTTGTGTTTTTAAATGAAGTTAAATTTTAAATGATTTTGGTTGGTGGAAATGCAAATAATGTTCTTCCTTTAGGAAACTTTGCTGAAATCAGTGATAGTCAATGATATTTTTTATGATATTTGTCAGATGTTCTATCTATAATTGATTTAAGAATGAAGGCTTGTCCAATTCAATTTAACTATGAGATTTAGGACTGCAGACATTTATTTGCTAATAGCTCCATAATTTCATTTAGCATCCTTTTCTCTTTGCAAGCAGTGTGGTATTTTCTTCAAGTTTGTGTGGAAAACAGAATGACTTGAAATGAATTTAGCAAAATTCAGTTTTAAGGGCATACAAATGTGCAATGCTTACACTGTAAACCTTTCATCTGTAATTACAAATAATTCACATACTTGCAGTGAATATACCTATATGTATCAATGGAAGCTACTGCCAGGCCAAATGCAACAACAGAACGTTTACATACATCTAATCATATAGAATCATAGAATCATACAACCATTTTGGTTGGAAAAGACCCTTGGGATCATTGAGTCCAACCATCATCCCTACTCTACAAGTTCTCCCCTACACCATGGTGTTCCCTCAACACTACATCCAATCTACTCTTAAACACAGTCAGGGATGGTGACTCCCCCACTTCCCTGGGCAGCCAATTCCAGTGCCTGACCACTCCTTCTGTGAAGAATTTTTTCCTAATGTCAGGCCTAAACCTACCCTGCTGCAGCTTGCAGCCATTCCCTCTTGCTCTATTGCTTATTGCCCTTGAGAAGAAACCAGCACCAGCCTCATTACAATGCCCTTTCAAGTAGTTGTAGAGAGTGATGAGGTCTCCCCTCAGCCTCCTCTTCTGCAAACTAAACAGTCCCAGCTCCCTCAATCATTCCTCGTAAGACTTCTTGAGGCTTTTCACCAGTTTCGTTGCCCGCCTCTGTATTCGCTCCAGCACCTCGATATCTCTCTTGTGTTGAGGTGCCCAGAACTGGACACAATACTCAAGGTGTGGCCTCACCAGTGCTGAGTACAGGGGGACAATCACCTCCCTACTTCTGCTGGTCACACTATTTTTTATGCAGGGCACATTGTTGGCTTATCATAGAAAGAGATCAGGTTCTTCGTGTAGGACCTGCCTTTCATACACCCATGTTCACTAGGCCTGATCCCCTGGTTGCCCATTACATGGTTAGTGATAGCACTCAAGATGATCTGTTCCATGACCTTCCCTGGTATCGAGGTCAGACTGACAGGTCTATAGTTTCCTGATTTTTCCTTTTGCCCTTCTTGTAGATGTGTGTTACATTCGCCACCTTCCAGTACATCGGGGCCTCTCCAGTTAGGTATGACTTAAGGAAAATAATGGAAAGAGGCTTGGCAAGCACATCTGCCATCTCTTTCAGCACTCTTGGGTGTAACCCATCTGGTCCCACAGACTTGTGTGCATCTAGGTGGCATAGCAGGTCACTGATCAGTTTCTCATTAATTGTGATGTTCTCATTCTGGTTCCCCTCTTTGTGTCGCTGCTCCTGTGGTCGGGTCTCCAGGGAACAGCTAGTTCCCCTGTCAAAGACTGAGGCAAAGTATGCATTGAGCACTTCAGCCTTTTATCATTTCTTCTTAGTAATTCCTGTAAACATCACTGAAAACACGATTTGAAAGTGCTGATTTGTATGTCATTGGTTGGCATGTGTTGTCTGCTCAGTTAAAAAGTTCTACGATTATTAGAGGGGAAACCTGATTCTTGTATTCAAACTTTTTGGCACTTGCTGGCAAATGGTTATAATTAGTGAGACTTAATATCTTTCCTTTTATTCCCACTTGCATAGGAAAGAAGCATCCAAAAATGACAACTTTCTGATAAGCACACAAAGTGCTTTATTGTCCTACTGGAACTATGATCATCCTAAGTCCTAACATTGCATATACAGATCATATTAAGAAGCTTCCTATTAGCAAATAAAGTGAAAGGGCAGAGATACCTCATAGTGCTGCTTATATCTTTGTCAGTAGCACTTGTATAAAACTACATTATATCAATAATGTGGAAGTTTCAGGGATATTTGTAGTACAAATAAAGAATTTGACTTAGACAAAAGGGATGGGATCGGTGTGAAAAAGTGTGTGACTAGGGACATTTATGGTCAGACAGCATGAGATGTGAAGTAGATCATTGCACTCACTAGTCATGACGTGTTGCAAAGAAAGCTTGAGATGAAAGAAGATATGCAAATAATGTAAAGATTATTTACAGTTTCCTACAGTGGCTTGAATTAGAAAAAAACAAAAAGATGAAAAAACTCAGCAGTCAGGTGTGAAAAATACAAAAGACCAAAGTTTACCATGTGGTACAGTAGTCTTAAAAAAAATTCTACATTGACCTAAATGTAAAAGGTAATACAAAGTGCAGCCTGTAGTAAATAAAGCACGAGCCCAGGGTAAAAATGCCATATCATTTTTTGAATATTTATATTTCTGATAACTTCAGAGATTCAAGTAGTAACTGCTTCCATTTGATTTATATACTATTATTCTACTTCTACATAAATCCAAATGGAAAAATAATCATAGCTGAATGGCTAGAGAAAACTAAAATAATTTAATATAATGCTGGCTTTAATAATGTTTTGTCTCGAACCATAGTTATATGATTAAATCACTTTTCTTCAGTAGTAGAATTAAAACTCAGTAAATATGAACATATGGAGAAAATTCAACTCTTCATCTAACCCTGTCCAATCCTATCTCTTTTATTCTACTGTCTCTTTTTTTCTTTTTTTTTTTTTTTCCCTGTTATGTGCTAACTAATTTACACAACAGCACTAACCTGCTTCCATATTCTAGACTAATTTATTTGTTTTCTATATGCTGAACTTTCTGTTCAGCCATAATGTGCTGTGGGAAGTGACCTAGAAAAACAGCAAGTCACAACTCTGAACTTCCAGAGAACATATTTCAGTTTGCTTAGGGTTCTGCTTGGCAGGATCCCACCAGATACTACCCCCGGAGGGCAAAGGGCCTGGGGAAGTTACCTGATCTTCAAGGACATCCTCCTCAAGGCAAAAGAGCAGCCCATTCCAATGCACAGGAAATCAAACCAGCATGACAGAGGGCCAGAAAGGTTCAACCTGGGGCTCCTGATGGAGCTTAAATGCAAAAAAAAACCAATGTTCACAAAAGGTAGACATGGGGATGGGCTACTCAGGAGGAACACAGAGACAACTCTACTAGATAGTGAAACATAAAACAATACAGCAATACAGTGAATAATGATGCACTGTTGCCTCTTCTTTTTCTCAGAAGTTAATTTGCTTTCAGAAAATTGTTTGATATCACCATTGAAAAAAAAATTATGGTATTTAAACTCATTAATCAACAGAATGAGGCTCCACAAAAACTGACCACTGAGAAGAAGCTGGCAGATATGCTTGTTTATACTCATCTTCTTCCTTTCCTTTTTATTTCCTCTATTCTTCCTATGATTACTGAACGCTTTCTTCTTTCCCAGTGTGCAATTAACACATCCAGCTCAGAACAAAGATAAAGAATGATTATTTACATTAATGATATATTAATAAGAATGATTAGTATGTACATTGGGCTTTATATTCTGAAAGAATTTTGCAAATATTACCTAATTTTTAGTCTATCTCTGTGAAATAATTACCTAATTATCTTAATTTTAGAAATGAGAAAACAGAAAGCAGTAATTTAAATGCATTATCAGGACCCCACAGAAACTGAATGATAGAGCCAATAATAAAGCTGAGGAAGCCCTTAGACTCAGTTTCCTACTTGGAAAATGTTGATTACCTTTGAGTCAAAGCAGGATCCATCCAATGTTGAAGGCTGGGGTCAGGGACAGGAGAAATGTCAATTTAATGACATGGTACTTGCTCATTAGCATTCTCCTCTAGTATTAGACCCTGGAATACTTCCTGGAACACTATGAACATAAAATCCTTTTCACTAAACAGATCGAGCAGATGCTACCAACCATACTGGGTTGCTGGAAAATGCTAACTTTACCATTTTCATCTTCTGTGCTAGACATAATTGCTTGGACAACTGAAACACCACATGCTGCCACTTTTTCAATCACTTGACAAAGAACAAGGGAAAAAAAGAACCTCATTCCTTGAAACATTTTTTAGAAATAGAGAACAATATGTTACAAGTTAATATATATTTAAATGAATAATTAACATATCCATGAATCTAGACCAGAGGCATTAGTTGAAATTTGGTACCAGAACTGTGTCTGGCCCAGATGTTGTTTTTAAGAGGCTGTACAGGAAAATAATAGTAAAAGGGCCATGGCTGAAAATACAGTCCAAGTTACTTTAATTTTGGAATACATTGAGTTTGTGTCTCTTTATAGATGGTTTACTCTGAAAATAATAACTTTTAATTTTGTGACCTAACCCAGAAAAATACTGGTAATTTCATTTTGAATAATAATTTATAGAGAATCCAGCAAGATTTTTCAGTATTCATACTCTTTAAAATTGAGTATTTCCTTGAAAAGGAAGACTGAAAGTGGATCTGAATGTCAGGAACTCCTGCAGTAGTCCTGGAACTCATTTTGCTTTCAATCATGACAATAATGTTTGTCTCAAGCAGTATTTAATCCTTATCTTTTATTGATCATTGAAAAAAATTAAAAAAAAAAAAATTAATGTGGTGTCTTAGCTGAATAATGGCATTTTATTCAGTTCTTTTTTTTTTGTTAAAACCACCTTGTATTAAAAAATTGAATAATTTTAAGTGCTGTATTATTTATGTAAAATTTGTCAAAGTGAATACTGATTATTGATTATTTGAAATAAAACTGATGTCTCAAATCTCTGGAATGCATTTGATTCAGAGGTGGGGGGAAAAGGTAAGGGAAGAGCTCTGAGCCCTCTT
The DNA here is from genome assembly GCA_013400555.1 of Jacana jacana. Taxonomy (NCBI): domain Eukaryota; kingdom Metazoa; phylum Chordata; class Aves; order Charadriiformes; family Jacanidae; genus Jacana; species Jacana jacana. The sequence continues at coordinate 21,729 of VZTM01013239.1, forward strand.
TGAATATGAAGTTTAGAAAGCCGTCACAGTCTCTGTAAACTTTGCAAACTGTTTCACCGCAAAGATTCCTCCCATTGTTGATAAGAACCACACTATCCTCATTCCTCTGTTTTTTGAATCATGAGAGATTCAATTTATGAGAACTTATATCAACTACTTATGAGAAAAGTAAAGAGGAAACTATAATAACTGGTGGACCTTGGTAGCTA
>VZTM01013244.1:4795-16029 GCA_013400555.1 Jacana jacana
GGGGAAAGGATAGATTCCTCTCAAGTAGCTAATTAAATTGTGAGGGAGGAGAAAACGGGTTAACTTTGGAAAAAAGGAGGGAGGCTGAAAGTACAGACTGACCACACAGTACTATAGCAATGTCAAGGGAAGAGCACTGGGTAAAAAGTTCCTGTTAGGTTCCTCATGACAAATTTTCTAACACAATATCAAAAAGTGTTTTGAGCAGTATGACATCAGTGCGTCAGAAGAAACTGTTGGGTGAAGGAAAATGAGACCTGGGAATACAGCACATAAACAGCAATTCTAGTGAAATATCTACTGATGACCACTGCTAGATTGCTCCTGAAGCAATTAAAAATAAGTAATTTTAAATGGTTCTGACTTCTGTACTTCCAATGTCCCCAAGGCACATCCTCTCAGTAAGTAAATGCCACTCTCCTAAGAAATTTTGTCAATTTTTCTCCCATCTAGTGATTTGAAACTTATTTGCCAGCCATTCAGGTAACTGGGAAAACCCATCTTCTATGCAGCTTCTATTATGCTATTATGGGAAATTATTCTCATACCACTGTACAGCACTTGTGACAAACATATATGCACATATACAAATTTAGCAACTGAAATAATAAATTCTAAGATATTTCATCACAGCAAAATGTTGACGAATTTTGCAATTAATGTGCCAGCGTAGTGAAATTGATTCTCAAAACACATCTTTCAGGTTCAGCGTAAGCTTTTGTTTAGTTCAGTCAAACTTTGATTCCTATAAAGGTAAAACAGATAATCTACAGCCTGCTCAGGGTCGTAGATTACATTTACAGATCTACATTTCATTCAATGAAGAGACAATTAGTACCAATAACTTCATCAACATGAAGGCTATTTGAAATTCCTATTGCAGTCCTTTTTTATTAGTACTTGAAGAGAGGCCAAGAAAGTTAACAAGTTGCTGAATTTGAAAGGGGAAATGTGGAGGTCAAAGCATTATTTTTTTTTAACCAGAAGTGTAATGCTATCATCTGCTAGCCCTTCACGATTATCAAATACTAATGTGAAGAAATTATGCATTGCTTTTAAAAGAAATGCCCTTTGTAATCCAGTTAATTTACCAGTTCACATGCTCAACAAGAACCACTTCAATATTAAAACATTTTCTCCATGAAATGAAACGACTCCTGCGGAAACAGTATAATTCCACATGTATACTGAAAACTAACAGATCATTAAAAAAATCTTGCCCTGAAATCAAAATAGTATAAATTAAAAAAAAAACAAAAACATTAGCCAAGCCATACCTACGCAAGGGAGAGAATAGCCAAGCTCTGGGTCATGGATGAACTGACGGTCGTTCAGCATAGCCACACAGTACAAGTGGAAACAGTCCAGGCAAATGACATGGCGATGCACACACTGGAACACAAGCACAGGACTCCTGTTAAAAACAAAACAGTGAAAATGATGAACGAAGAGTGGACCAAACTCCATAAAAAGCTTTATTTCAATCTTCTAATTTTATAATATTTTTTTCATTAGTAGTACACAACATTATTATGTACACAAAACCAGATCTTAGCCTGGCATATTGCAGCACTTTTAAAGAAAGGTGGTTCCTAACATTAACAAGGTGCAAGGGAAAGGCAATAAGTTTCTACTGAAAGCTGAAACTTTACTGAAAACTGGAATCTAAAGCAAGAAAAATGCTTTAATAGCAGAAATCCTTCGTATAAGGTGAGATAAGATGGTAAAACATCAAATGATGTTAGGTAGAATTAAATAGAAATGTGACCAGGTAGGAAAGCTAAATAGGACTTTGTGAAGACCATGCTAAGCCTTCAGCCTCTCAAGGCAGCCATTGGAATGCTACATTGAGGGCATTCCCTTAGGAATATAATTCAGCTTCTGGTCAGAAATATAGGATTCACTCTGGCAGCAAGACAACTAAACTTCAATGCTATATATAAATACCTACTCACGTTCTAAACAAGAAATTCCCACCATAGCCCATACACTTGCTGGAGGCTGGAGGTGATCAGCCTCCAGGTATCTCATTAGGGTGAGCTAAATCACCCGTTTGGCTCCATTGTCTGTATGGACTAAATCTTCACGGACCATTATGGAAGCTCAGACACCCCGCACATATGCAGACACCTATGTGGAGACAACTAAATTTGGGTATTTCAAGCTTGACAGGAGATCTTGTGGAGATGCAGACAGGAAACACTTGGAAAATGTGAGGACAGTTTTGCTCCTGAGCTGGCCTGCCCTTAGAAAACGGCTCAATGTCCAAGTGATGGTGAGTAATGAGTGGTTTTCCTCAGGAGTCAGTACTGGGACCAGTGCTATTTAACATCTTTGTCAGACGTGGACAGCAGGACCTAATGCATCCTGGGCTGCATCAAAAGAAGCACAGCGAGCAGGCTGCGGGAGGTGATTCTGCCCCTCTACTCTGTGCTCGTGAGACTTCCCTGGAGTACTGTGTACAGCTCTGGAGTCTTCAACATGGAAAGGACATGAAACTGTCAGAATGGGTGTGGCGGAGGGCCACGAAGATGAGCAGAGGGATGGAGCCCCTCTCCTATCAAGATAGGCTGAGACTTGGGGTTGTTCAGCCTGGAGAAGAGAAGGTTCCGGGGAGACCTTATAGCAGCCTACCAGTATCTGAAGGAAGCCTACAGGAGAGCTGGAGAGAGACTCCTTGTCAGGAAGTGTAGTGACAGGACAAGGGGTAACGGCTTTAAATTGGAAGAGGGGAGATTTTGATTAGATACCAGAAAGATATTCTTTCCTATAAGGGTGATGAGGCAAAGGAACACTGCTCAGAGAAGTTGTGGATGCCCCATCACTGGAAGTGTTCAAGGCCAGGCTGGATGGAGCTTTGAGCAGCCTGGTCTAGTGGGAGGTGTCCCAGCCCACGGCAGGGGGGTTGGAACTTGATGATCTTCAAGGTCCCTTCCAACTCTAACCATTCTATGATTCTATGAAAACTTCCAACAGTGGCCACAGCAAGGAGGGACAACGTCTCCCAAAGTTCTGCTCAGGACCAGTACACTGGAGGTGAAGGAGAAAATGAGTCATATAGGAAATATTACATGCACATGAAAATGTGTCTTCACTGCAGTAACAAAGTGATAAACATAATGAATTTGCTTGAATATAAGTTAACTTCTGCTAACTCCTGATGGAAATACCTTAACTGTCAATTCCAAAAATAACGACTATGACTCCTTTGAAAAATGTATGTGCTCTGTGTTATACAATACTGCTTCCCTATCTTTTCTCCTTGAGAAGTATTACCAGCCTCAAGTATCAAAATTGGAAAAATAAAGAGATACATTAAGCTGAAAAGAACAGTGAGATTCCCATTCAAATGCTGAACTACTTAACTCCTTTCTTTTTTGTCTGTGAGCAAACACAGGTAGAAATAGGTTAAATTTTTTTTTTTTTTTTTTTTTTTTCAGTAACTAAGATGAAAGAGAATTATTTTTAAAAATAAAATGAGGATTTCTTACATATTCACTGTACTCCAGGAGATGGGTATTAAAATACATCAAATATTCCAGGACTTGTGATAAAATCATTAGAGTTAGCAATACTGCTATAGCTTCTATAAATCCTGCTAGATGATGCTTTGAAAACCCACTGAAAGAGTAAATCACCAAGCTTTCAATATGTGAATACAGCTGCAAAATGTAATCAATAATAATTTCAGATACTGTATATAAGCATTTAATCTTCCATGAAAATATGCTTTAAAGTTGTACATACTATAGAATTCATGGCAGTGTGTTGGTATCTCCAAAAATATAATCTCTGTGTTTTAGGGATTTTGTTGAATAAAGCAGCTTAAAAACTGAATTAAATAAAACCTCCCCATTACTAATCCTTATTAGTTGCCCACTTGCTGTTCTGAATGTAACAAATAATACTTTCAAAAAGACAGCTCAAAAAGACAGCTGTAAGGCAAAAATGAGAAGCCGATCAATATCATTTTAGCTGTAGATGGTCCCCAAATCATTATAAAGAGCTGGAGGAACAGTTATTTTGTCCCTACAGTGCAAAAGTCTTCATGGCTCACCATGCAACTGTGAATGCATATATAATCAAGTCTCCCTATAGCATTAACGAGTATCTCAGGGTTAATGCTCATTTTTAGTGCTTCAATACCTGAGCATTTTTAGTTTCATGGAAACCTCCCTGGATCTAAAGTCACACCTCTCTGATCTTCATTTCAAAGACAAAACATATCTTACATATGAGGAGACAACCACAACAGAAAGCCATCAAAAGCTGAGTATCTTAAAAATCCCAGGCCAGAAATGAAAATGGCATTATTAAGACTTACATCTAAACTTGCTCAACCAAGACTAACAGCACTTCATTACACAAATTAATTGCTACAACTGGATACTAATGTAAATTACTTTGTTATCATCATTTTTGTTTCTTAATATATTCCAATTGTTTGAAATCGAACCATATGCTCCTGAAGAGCATATATGTATGCTCTTCAGAGCATACATATATGGCTCTGCACTTAATGTGCATCTTTAGGAACAACATTAATGCTAAAATATACTACTTTTTAACACTATCAGACTCACAAGAATGCATACAAACTGGATAAATGTCTGGGTTCTGACTGTGTCACAAAACACAAGCATAGCTCTCACGGCTATTACACTGCCTGATAATTCTGTAGCCCACAGTATCTGTGTCATAAGGCTTTGAGAAACTCAATCTGTATGCAATGCAGATTTATCCCAATTCATTTGGCACTGGAACAGTCACTGCATTCCAACATTTGGAGATTTTACATCAAAAGAAAGCCCTTTTAGTTTAAAATAGAAATAGTTTTGTTTCTGAGATCAGTGGAAAATGAAGATGTGGAGATAATGGTCAAAATGCCCAGGTGAAGCTAGTAAATACTCACTTAGGATAAACCCAAGGCTTATTTAATAGAATCCTTGCTTGAGCTAAACACAATTTATTTCAGAAAGGAGTATTATGAAATTCAAAAAAAAATTGCCATATAGTGTAACAAGAGCCCTTGCTCAATCTAACGTAACAGCTGAGTAATGTAAATCTGATGTACATTTTAGAAGGTATTTCATAAGTTCCATTTACATAATGTGTTTGGCTGAATTAGAGGCTTCATAAGAATAATATATAAGAAAAATGTTTCTCACAGCAAGGGATAAATTGGTCCTTTTTGTTCGCCAATTAGGAATGTAACCACTTTTAAAAATTGAAAATCCAACATTACAATGTATCACAGAAAATTTCCATAATAAGTCACTCGCTCCTGTGCTCTGATTCCTGTTCATTAGAATTTTATCAGCATGCATTTACTTAAATGAAAAAAAAAGGAGAACCTAAACGTTTCTGCTTCATGTTTTTACTGTTGGATAACTGTGTGGCGCAACAACAGCACGGTTGGAAGCAGTACCTGCTCTGTATGTTCCTTCCTCCTTTTCTAACTGAGATGCAGGAAGACACAGATAATTCTCAGATACACTGCAACAGTATACTGGCTAAATAAAGATTGGAAGATTCGATCTTGTTTAAATAAGAAGCCCACTGGGAAATAAATTGTTCTAATATATCCCCAAATCTCATGACGGTTATTAATGTACTGAGAGTGAGTCCAATGGCTATGAATGTGAGGGGCTACTTAGCATAAGGAATTATTTGGAGACATAATAGTGGATTAACTTGTGCATCTTTCAATGCCTGCTGAAGAAAAATGTGGGGCAATTTGTCCCTTCCTGGGTCTTTACCCTTCCTATTTTGAAAAAAAGCTCTACTGAGTAAAGGTTAAACAACTCATCACACATCAGCCCATTACATTTTAGAAAATGTGAGCAGCCACAGTCTGAAGCACTTTGGAGCAAGGAATATATCTAAGCCTGTAGAAATCTGTGAAAAACATGCTGGACAAATCTGTGAAACCCCCTTGAGGTCATTTCTAGGTGACAGTTGGATTTTTCTCACCTCAATCTCAAAATCTTAACCAAATAATAATAAAAAACCTTAGCAGATGTCTATAAGGCTGCCTTGCTGGCATTACAGTCAGTGAAGCAAAAATAGCCATTTGGGATTCATTTCTGTGCAGTAAATAAATCTGAATGCACACAGCTATACCACAGCCTTTAACCCCACCTATGAGTGCTGTATTTATCATAACACACTTCTGCATTTTTCCATGTTGGCAATCTTCCTGTACTTCAAAAAGCTTTCTATATAAGTACCATGAAATCATTTAATTTATAAATGTATCTCAATGCCATTCCAAAATGAATCTTTGTTAGCTCACAGGTCAGATCAATAAGCAGCATCCAAGAAAAGATGAATCACTGAATAAAATGTGTAAAAAAAAGAAATTACGGAAAATATGAACTTTGGTGGCACAGACACTAGAGGCACTCTCCTACTTTATAAACAAAGTAATTAAACAGAAATACTATCCTTGAGCAGCACTCAATCAGTTTTGGCTCTACTCTTGTAGCAGAAAAAAAATTACAATGTCTAAATAAGCCAAATTATTCATCCATCACGTGGCTTCCTCATAGAACTGTATGTAGGAAGAGTTTAGTCTTCTAATTCGTACAAGGTGGGGCCACGTCTGGTTCTCCAGTCTATCGCAGACAGTCCACAGTCTTGTTCAAAACTATTGAATGAATTGCCTGTTTATAACGCTTTAAGCACATGGTTTTCTTACCATGAAAATACTTGCAAGTACTTCCAGTTAGAGTAGATTACTAAATTCCATTAGAAAGATGCTAGTATTTTATACAAAATATAAATATACAAAATATAGAAAAATTAGCACAGTGATTTCTGTTTTAGAACTGAGGCAGTTTGGAAGAAAGTATAGCAACAAATCCTGCCTATTAATGAACAATACGCTATTATAGACAGAAACAGTGACCTAGCAATTGCAGACAACCTGTAGGTAACAGTGCAGGCCACTAAATATTTAGACAAGGGTAGGCATCCGAAATGGGTATCAAGACCTTACAAGATATAAGAAAAAAATATGTACTAAGAAAGAGATCTCACTGATATGACTTTGCAGTTAAGAACCCATCTTTCATGAATGTTTAGGAACACACAAAAAGCACATCCCCGCTTTCCCCTTCCTAAGGGATGAAAAGAAATCTTTACCTAGACTGTGCCTATCAAAAAAAAAAGCAAAACAACCAAACAACAGTACATATAAATACAGGATTCTCAGAAAACTACATATTAAATCCACTAAAACAACCAAAAATGTTCTGGGTTTGTGTCTTTGAAAAGTTGCCACAGAACCCATCAGAGGTCATAAGTGAAGGTTATGAACAGCATGAGACATCAGTGTGCAAGCTTAAAAATTCTGGCTGTGCTTCTGTATAAAAATGTATTCTGACCCACAGCTGTTAACTTAAAGGGGCATTGGCAAGTGAAAGCTGACCTACTTTCTCCTCTATTATGTTACATGTTTTCCTCTAAAATGTGCTTTCATGTTTCTTATTTCTATTGGAAAGCAGTGCCAAGAGGCCAGAACCCAGAAACAGCCCAACAGTAATAAATCAGAATATAAGAGGAAAGAACAGGCACACTTAAAATTAGTGCACATGATGGCAAGCGCTTCTTTCAGCGGTGCTCCTGTTAACTCTGTTGTTAGGGTTTTTTTCTTGCTACAGAAGTGACACACATTACTGCCTGGAAAATCTGTGATCACTGTGGCAAGCAACAGCACCTGCCTTCTGAGAACACAGGCAAGGGAATCCTGTGTTACATGTACTGGTACATTCCTATTAGTAGTCAGCATTAAATGTGCTGTGCTTGCTCACTCAGACATGCCTTGTCTGAGTTCTATGTTCAGACACAATAACCACCCTTGGCAGTAACAGCTGAAGCTTATGATATCAAGGAATGGACAGTGATTAGGCTGGAGAAGAAACTTTTCCTGTAATCTATCAGACTATCTGTCTACAGCTCTCCACTGCACAGCAAATAACTAATAAATCAGTCATGCTTTGAAAGATCAGTAGAACCTGCTCCTTTTCCTTCATCTGTGTTTTTAAAACCTCATTAATGCTCCACTGGAGAGAAAAGGGAAATACCTTGGAAACTGAAGCAAAAGATGGCAAAAAGGAACAAAGGAAGAAGCTCATACACTGCCTCAACCCAAGCCCTGATGCCAGTTGACAGTGGAAATATGAGAGCAACCAACAGCACAGTATAAGTATGAAATACCTTTGTTTTTCACAGAGCATGCAGGACTTTGCATGGATGTGGTTCTTCAGAGCTCAGGGACCCTTGGATCTGGTCTATTCCTCCCAGTAATCCCCTGGAAGCTCAAAGACTGTCTTGGCATCAGGCTCCCCATGACATTTTACACATGTATGCAACTGCATTTGGTAGCTAGCATACCAAAAGTAAGACCATAATAATGAGTAGGAACATATTAGGAATGGCAGAGCAGCCTCCTTAAATGTTAACACAGAACCTTTGTAGCTTGCTGACCACCAGCTTACTGTCAACCTATTCCTCCATACTGTCTCTTTGGCATGCAATGACCTCTTGGAGCCTGTCACTTGTAGCCTCCGCTGTTGCCACTGAAGGGTGGCAAACGCTTCTTTACTGGATTTAAGCTGGCCCACAGCAGATTTCCTCTCTCCAGAGGCAGCACCCAGCCTTCAGCAGCACATACAAAACTGCACATTACGGGCAGCCTATACCACCCATAAGATCCATTTTGCTCAAATAGTTTCCCTTTCACAGGCTCCTCACTTTCTAACTAGAGATACCTGACTTTGATAATCTAAAGACATACAGTCTTTACAATCAGCCTAATTTGGTTTTCAGAAAAAAATAATCAAAAAGGTAACCGATGAAGTTGGGGAATGAGGGGATATCACAATAAGAGGAGGAAGGGCTAACTCCGCCTACACAAGAAGTGCCACAGGATCCTTCAGTAATTAAAGATGAATAAATAGAAAAAGTCAACATGCCTTGGTACCCTACTGGCCTCTTATTCCCCTGACTATTAACTGATGATTCCTTTGATTTCTTCCAAGGATTTAAACCTTATTTAGTCTTACTGCCCAAATCAATGCTAGTAAAATTAACATTGTCAGTAAATGTTTTTTATGCCCAGGAATGCAACTGCCTATGCTGTTAGAATGGGCCCTGGCATGGGTTTAGACAGCAAAAGTCCAAAAGAGCTCCTGGGCATAGTCCAGGGGTTATCATGTGCAATCTCCATGTGGCCACTCTGCTTTAAAAACTAAGGGACCTTAATAGTGCAGAGTTATGGTAGAACAGCCTTATCCTGGGACCCTTCTCTTAATACTAAAGCTTACTGCATTATTCTCTGTTTTCTTATTTTTAGATTCATACCTCCATTCCCAAAACCAAACCTTTTAGGATAGCCTGTGAAAATTCTGTTGTCTGTAAATACATCAAAGAAAAGTTTCCCAGCATGAAAGAAAAGATAGAATCTTTTGCATTCTTGAGGATGATGAAATCCATGAAAGATGCAGAAGGAAAAGAATACTGGATACCATCTTAAGGGATGCTGTCACATTATCTTCCTGGGACTCGAGGATGGACTAGGACTGTTGGATACAGCATGTCTCCATTGTGTAAATTTCAGTTATTTCCTTCCAGTTAGCTTTGAAAATACACCCTGCTGGACAAACTTTAAGACTGGGTCTCTTCACATGTATAAAAGAAAAGACAGGAAAACAAGGTAAGGTAGATAAGGAGGGTATGGGGAGAGGAAAGAGATTTAAGAGGGAACAGGAGGAAGAAGTGATATTGGAAGGAGAAAATGCATTTTCTCCTAGAGGATTATCTTTCACCACCTTAATATTATGTTTTATGGTTATTCTCATCTTTCTTTTCAAATATGAATATTCAATTTATGTGTTCATTCAAACAATAACTTGAGGGTACTTGCCATTAAATAAGTCTTCAGTCTCAACCAAATATATGATTATTATCTTATAAACAAAACCACCCTCAAGTTATTGTTATAATAAAGAGAATTCTTTATGGAAAAAAACACTTTTTTCAACTCCTCGCTATCATTATAATTTACCGATAATATTTTACCCTTTCCTCTTTAAGGCAAATACCTTAGCATAAATGTCAAGTTGCAGTTATCTGAGAACACCTTCTACATCAGCACCTTCACTCAAAGGGAAGAAAAACAAGCCTTGGGCTAGCAAGCCTCCTTGAATGCGTTCTGACTTGGTAGACTTAAAGTGCACAAAGCAGTTAATTCCCCTTAATATTCTAAAGAAAATAGTTTGCAACGTCCAGCAGAAAATTGTACTAGCAGTGAGAATGGCTTGTTTATGTCATTTTCTATACTGCTTACAACCATTATTATAAGACAGTCATATTGTGATTTTTTTGTTGTTGTTGTTATGGCCCCTGTCACAAGAACAACTGTGGAATTTAAATACCCAATATCCACACAGCAATATGCTTATATTTTTTCATTTGCCCCCTTCATCTTTTTCCCTACACATCAACTTCTGTTACATAGAAGAGTTAATTGAATCAACTTTCTAGCAGAGAAAAAAACCAAACATCCCACTGTCATGGTTTAAACCCAGCCATCAACTAAGCACCACACAGTCACTCACTCACTCACTCACCTTGGTGGGATGCAGAAGAGAACCAGAAAAGTAAAAGTGAGAAAACTCACAGGTGGACAAATTATTACAAAGTTTGGGAAGTATCAATTCTGAACTTTTAATTGGGCCAATAAAAAAAATGCAGGAAATTCTAAAGATTTAGAGAGATTAAACTCAACTCAGAAGAGAATTCTGGAAATTCAAATATTTTTGTGTGCCTCTTTCATGTTTAATCTCAGCATACATTTTCACTAGTTTTATACTGAATACTTGGAGGCTGGTAGGACCTTTTTGTGCCTGTTCTTTCAAGGAATTACAGTATATATTAGGACTCAGGTTATCTACTGCTCTTCCTATAGGTGTACTCAGGGAAAAATATCCCATTTGTCTGTCTCACCCAGTAATCTGNTCTTGCGAACCCTTGTGAATACATTTTTGCCCATTTTTCCCTGGTTTTGATGAAACAGTTTACTTCCCACCTCACACTTAGCTAGTTATGTGGACTGACACAAGGTCTGAAAAAGAGTATGGATTTTTGCTCTTGCCCCCTACCAGACCCCATCGAGCATTTGCTCAAAGAGCAGTTTGCAGCAAGCAAACTGCAACTTTCTTGGAGTGGAC
>VZTM01013257.1:0-52218 GCA_013400555.1 Jacana jacana
CTGACTGGGAGGTTGAACTAGATGACTCTAGAGGTCCTCTCTGTCCTGGAACATTCTATGATTTTCACTCCTAAGGCCCAGATTCAATAACCTCCCATAACTTTGTTACCTAGACAGTAGTACATGTTGTCAAGGTCCACAGAAGGAATCTTCCCTTTCCAATGCATTCCAAGAAAGCATTTAAGGGCTCTGCAGAAGATTCCCTATAATTCCCTTTGCAGTTCTAAGAATTTATTTCTTTTTGCAACCTCCATATCAACACATAATATCAAGTGTTTTGTGATTCAGCTTCAGTAACTGCTCCATTTGTATACAGCCCTTCCAGAATCTGCATCTGAATCTTAACTATGGATTCAACTTCTTAGTCTACCAAGGGTTTTAATAATAACTCTTGCAACTCCATTCAAAAAAGTTAATGGGCTCCGTGGTCTGTTGTCTTTGACAATCTTTTCATACTACTGTTTAGTTAAATTGGCTGGAATACCTGTTACAAGGATGAATTGCTCTCACTTCATTTGCCATTTTTAAAAGCTTACAGCTATGTGGTTCTTTTAACTTCCTGTTGTCTTCTGAAGTTCCCAGCTTGCCTGAGTGTAGTCCTGGAAAGGGTAAATGAAAGACCTTCCAAGCCGTTGTGTTAGGTTTTGGTTTTCCTCTCGTAAGGTATTTTTCCCAGGAGACAAGAGTTTGTTCAAGCCAGTATCAAAATAATGGTGTTCTTTGCACTCACACCGTTTATAATTACCTGTTTTTTTCAAGTCTTTTCCCGTTGAACCACCATATTTTTCTGGTAGCTTGCAATCCTTGAAGACAATGAGGACTTGGATAACGGATGTGTTCCTGTCTGTCAGGAAGTCTGTAACAGTCCATGAACAGCCGATATATGGTGGCTAATGACTCAAACTGGAGCAGGGACTTGAAAAGCAAGGAAGTTTCTAGATAGCAAAAATACTGTTCTCTTTTCTAGACTTATATTAGATAAGGTTGAGGGGAAATAAGGGATTGATTCAATGCTGATTAGTTCATAGAAAGCCAATTACTAAATAAACATAGTTGGTTTCAAAATATCCTATTTTGCAGGTGATTAAAGAAGTTGGGTTGCTTGTCTGAACTCAATGCACAGCTGAACAAGGGTCAGATTTAGTAAACTAAAAATTGCATTCTGTATTGTTATTACCATCCGATGCTCTCAATGTAAACAGATAAAAATACATCAGAAGATAGTAGTGATTAGCTACCTTAGATCAACTTATTCGTGTGTTGGGGTGAAGATTGGATTGCTATAGGAATGAACTATTTAAAGTGTCATGAATAGTGCTAACACTGCGTAGTTATAGCTATTTTTGGAGCAGAATTTGAGCAAAGTTGAAGATTATTTCTTACAGTTTAAATGAAGGATATTACTACTTAATGTAACTTACTTTTTAAAAAAATTAGTCAATTCTAGTAAGAAAAGCAGTCTGGCTGTCTGAGATGGTATAGGGTGATGCTTTTGAGGTTCATAAAATGTAGCAATTACCCATCTTGGACATGACATATAATTCCAATTTTAAGATCCTTGGATGCATGAGGGCTGGAAGGACTCAATTTTTTACATGTGTTCATTTTTGCTGTTCAGGTTTTACAGTTTGTAAAAGACACAAGCTCTCAAAATAACATCATACGTCTTCATTATTTGCTGGAGGGGTGGGGTTGTGTTTCATTTTCTACTTTCACTTACACTTTTGCCATTCCATTTCTTCCTTTGCTCGTTGCAAACAGTCTGTGTAGCTACATGCACAGATCAAATTTTCACCTATTAGTCTGATTACTGTGCCAGTAATAATATTGCAGTGTCTTTTATAAACTCTTTTTTATAGATATATGTAAGAGCACAATTTGAATATGATCCAGCAAAGGATGACCTCATTCCGTGCAAAGAAGCTGGCATCAGATTCCGAGTTGGTGATATTATCCAAATCATTAGCAAAGATGATCACAACTGGTGGCAGGGTAAACTTGAGAACTCCAAAAACGGTACTGCAGGTCTTATTCCTTCTCCTGAACTTCAAGAATGGTATGACTTAAGTTTTCTATAAAAATGAAATTAGCTTTGCTTTTATTTCTGCCTTTTGTGCTTTTCATTGTTGTATAGCTAGTTCTTGTATAATTTTTTCAAATTTGAAAAAAAAAAAAAGTTTATTGCCTCGATTTGTGTGGCATTGATACTTTTACCTTGCGTATGCACAGCAGTAAGGGTTGCATGCAGTATCGTATCTGTGGCTACATTAGAAAAATTAACACCTGAGTTAGTAAACATCATTTGTGCTATCTGATAGGAAAGCTGTAAGAAACTAGGCTTAAAGACTCCATACAAGTTGTTTATGTTAGGGGGGGACATTGATTTCTCTATAAGTTTCTAAGCACTGTATTCATTGGTGCTGCATATATGCAAGTGTTGCAGGAATAAGGTGTTCGCAACGTGTCAAGCACAAAGCATTCAGGGACTTCTGGCTTTTTCTTTCCTTTACCTGTTTGATGTGAAAGCCAAGAAGTAGAAAGAAATTACATTGAAAAATTCCTGAATAAGAGATTGAATGAGCAGCAGCGCAGCGGCACTGAGTACCGCATTTAAGATGCAGCTCTTGCAGAAGCTGTTCAGTAAATGTCTTAAATGTATTGGCACAAACTGGCAAGTCCTGGGCCATGAATGATATGGCCACAACTCAGTAAATTTTATTAATATTGATAACCTAGCCCAAAATATTTTATACAAGATTTGGTACCTAAAGAAATTAGAGTGTTCTTAGAGGCTTAACAGCACCTGTGCCACCTGGACTGGCTAAGGCAGATTTTGCTAAAAGCAGGTAGACAGGACATTTTATTCCATCTCAAGAGCTCCTTTGCAAGCCCTGACATGAGGAAGACACTGGTATACATTGCAGCAGGAACACTTGCAATGCATCATGCTAAAGGTCCACCTCAAACTGGTTCTACAACACAGCAGTACTTGCTATGAAGTAATTAAAATACCAGTCTTTTCAGACCTTGTGCTCTTCCAGTGTAATCTGATAACAAGTGGTCTACAGATATCCTAGTGGTCTGCAGTAGCTACCCTTCCTCCCGTCCTTGGTCTGTGAACTTTAATGATAATCTCTAAGAAGATATTCTTTATATCAAAATATCTCTGTATAGAAGTGCTTTTAAGTCATCAAAACAGATATTTTGAAATTTTTTACTGTACTTTTAGACTATGAAAAATCTTATTTTTCTAATTTGTTCTCTGTGGCTTTTTAAAAATATGGTGATTATTACAACCAAAATTTTCTTTTCTCCTCCAAATACCAGGCGAGTTGCTTGTATTGCCATGGAGAAGACCAAACAGGAGCAACAGGCCAGCTGTACTTGGTTTGGAAAGAAAAAAAAGCAGTACAAAGACAAATATTTGGCAAAGCACAATGCAGGTACGAAAAAGAAATGCGAGCCTCTTTAACAGGTTAAATTTTTTACTATCTAAACTTGCTGTTAATTGTTCTGCTGTCACTGTTACATAAGCCTAATGAGTTACTTAGGAAAATCTAAGTAAAATTCTAATTATACCAACACTACCTTGCTTGCTTTTTGCTATTTAAACACACAACTTAATCAGTAAGAGGCAAGCAACAAGAAAATTAAATGCCTCATAATATATCCTAATAGAGACTTAGATTGTTCTGGGGTTTATATTTAAAGGAGCACTAGAGAACAACAGGATATTAATTTTGCAGTTTATATAACTATACTGTGTTCTACAAAACATTTTCACTAGCATCCTTGTCAATATATCTTATAGCTATAGATTATTTATGTGAAAACATCACGAGAGTGTGTTTTTCTTGAAGCATTACAGCTGGAAATGGAGTAAAAGCCATTGTGTAGTCAGTGTGTTATTTATAGTCACCAAATAGAACAAACTGTGGAAGTTCATCCTCCTTGTGGTGATTTCTACCTAAATCCTAAGTTTTGGGTTTCTATTTAGACTGCTGAAAAATTGAATTGTTTTAGAAAATTTTGCAGGTAGAAGCATAGAGTAGATCTTTGCTGAGCAAAATTATTTAGCTTTAGTAGTAAAGAAGACCCCTTCATTCATGAGCGGATTTAGTTCTTTTCTTCTTTTAATATAAAATGTTTGATGTGTTGAAACTGTTCCTAATGCTTTTTTCATTGATACCACATACTGGGATGATAAAGTATGTTGTTGTGGTCTCTTGGGAGACTAATTTCTATTAAATTAAGAGATATATCTGTCCGAACTGTACAATGAAAGTATTTTAGATATTGCTTTAATTTCTGGGGTTTTTTCAGTTGCATTCTTGAACATACCAATTAAACAATATAATTCTGTATTTTTATGTTTCTCCTTACCTGTACAATCCACATGCAGTATCAGAGCTCATAATATAGAGAATCACAGAATAGTTTAGGTTGGAAGAGGCCTTAAAGATCATGAAGTTCCACCCCCCCTGCCATGGGCAGGGACACCCCCCACTAGAGCAGGTTGCTCAAAGCCCCATCCAGCCTGGCCTTGAACACCTCCAGGGATGGGGCATCCACAGCTTCTCTGGGCAACTATTAGTACTACATAATACCAGTTCTACTTATCATTGCTACAGAATTTATATTCACTTAAAAAGTCATTTGAAAATAAAATCTAAGAAAATCAAAGAGCAGTAATTGTCACTTATTCTCCTTAATTCACCATCCCATTTAGGATGTTCACAGTTAAATATAAAATTACTTGTTACCCTAAGAACACCCTAAATATTTAATTATGAGACAAGTAGAGATTGAAAGCTTTATCGTGTTTCCTTCCTTTTGCTGGTTTGACATTCCAGTTGTTTTAATGTTTCCACTCCATTGCAGAAGCACTAACCCGTTTTTTACCAATTATGACCTTAACAAAAACTGTTGAGAATAAAGTAGAATATACTGTTGAAGATCTAAAGTCTTAACCAGTACTGGTTCTAAAGTATTATCAATTGCTCCCAGCATACATTCCCACAGCATTACCACTCCTTTCAGCTGTGGCAATATAACTTTACATGATAATGCTGTTAACTGGACTACCAGTTAACAACCTAACAAACAACACTAATTCTTTTGCTTTGGGGCAGATCCAGTTCTTATTACAGTTCACAGTGCAGCTACACAGTTAACAGTATCAGTGGCACTTAGCTTAGCACAGCGTGCTCTGAAGGAATAAGCAAAGGCAAGAGGATGAACAGGGAGGGAAAAGGTGCAGGCAGTACTTAAGAAGGAAAACTACCTCAAAGACTTTGAATCAATTAAATCCTTGAATGGAAGGTAATCTAGACTTTCCTGTCTGGATATAGGGGGACGTTTTGGAGAAGGTTGACAGCACTTTGAGTCGCACGGTCTGCCTGCCATAGTGCAGTCTGCCTGCCTCACCATCAGTGCTGTTAGTCACTTTACATCAGAGCACAGTATTTGCCAGAACTTAGAAACACGAACAATAAAAAGTATCATAATGACCTGTAAAAGAAGCTGTTCAGAATACCATCTGACACTTCTCCTTCCCTCTAAGAAGTCGAAAAGCTAATGAAAGCACAGATTGGAATCAGGGTTTCTCTTAGAAGTATTTATTGATCTTAGTGTCCTTGAAGTATTAAAGGTGATGCCAGGCATACTCCAGGGCACAACACCAGATATAGGATATAAAGAGGTTCACTGCGCTATAGTGTTTGCATGAGTATAAATTTAACTAAAGTGGTACCAAATTTACTTTCTTTGAACCCCTCTATCACATCTGGTATTGTTAGTCAGAAATAAGCCAACATTGGCTTTTGCATGCTTTTAGTGCATCCACCTCAGAATAAAACCCATATCTTTTCTTCAAAAATAAGTATAATTAATTATTCCAAGGTAAGTAGAATTAATTTGGAACTGAGAAGTCTAATCCAGATGTCAAGATGTTGCTCTTAAAAGAAAGTAGAATTTTTCTCTTATATCTTATTATAAAATTCAATAAATTGGATTTTAGCAGTATGTAATCTATTTGGACTTCCCTGTTATTTTTGTCTTAGTGATGAGACTGAACTGGTGTGAAATGAACTGAGAAATGACCTAGTAAAATACTTCATAGTCAACTAGGACTTGTGTGGCTAGCTAGTGAGTTGAGAGCTAAGATTTCAGTGTTGACATATTGGGATATTACTGGAACTAGAATTGCAGTTCTAGTTGCAAATCAAACATAGTTTGTGAATTAAAGAGGAGAATATTTCAGTTACTTGTCATTAAGAGAAATATATTTTCCTTTACAAGAAAAGTATCATCCCGTTTTTCTTTCTTCCATACTTGATATTAGAATATTGTGTCTTCAGGAGACAGTTTCATGATCATACACTTTATTGTGAAATAAGTTTCAAACCAAAACCCACAGAAAAATTGAAATTTTTTTCATTCCTAAGTTGGCTGACATTTTTATAAATGCTCTAGCGATATACTGCAGTGATACCTGGATATATTCTTAATGGATTTTTCTGTAATATTATTGCAGGACTTCATAAAAGAACCTTCTTTAGAACATACTAGAGCTATGCTTCATATTATGCATAACATAGAAAATTGCCAAGCTTTTATAAAATATGTTTATCATTTCTTAATGTGATTTATTTGCCTTGTGTTTAGACTATTGCATGGTAAAGTTTATTTTGTGCATATACTTTTTATTTTACTAATATATTACAAGCCATATCTCAATGACCCCTGTACATTTTTCATGCTGTCTTACTCCCAATGGCCTCTGTGCATGTAAGTAACCTGTCAAGTGACAATGCCTCTTTATTTGCTTCTTACTGTTTCCTTTCAAGAACTCCTTTTCTTTATTAGCTTGTAACACAGAAGCATTAAAGTTCAGTCTTTAAGTGTGCCCTGTATTCCTCGTATCTTGTGTATATTAAAAAATTAATCATTTTTCTTTTGCCTTTGAAAACCCTACATGTAGACTGAGACACATCTCCATGCTGTTAGTTTGTGATGAAGGCATTAATACATGTCATTTCTGTTGTTTGATCCTGTTGTTTGTATCTAACATAATGTGGTTTTGTTCAAGAAGAAAACAAAGGATTGGGATTTTTAATTACTAGTTCTTAATGGAAAAAGATGCTTGCAGGCCTAGATGATTGGAATGGTAAAACTGTTTAACATGTTGTAGGTCTTTAACCCTTTCTAATATGAGATGAATTATTAATTAGTTTAAATCGTGTCAAGTTGCAAGAAGGACAGTAGTAAGAATTCCATGTTTGTGGAATGGAAGAAAAATATGCCTAAATTCTTGCTTGTAATATTTGGGGAAAGGTTGAAAGAGATTCTTCTTTAGGATGAAATTCAAAATGCTTCAAATGGACTAGGAAGTTTTCATATCTGTATCTATTCACGGTCTCAGAGAGTTGAGTGTATCAATTGACTAATTTATAGTTTGTTCAAATTGAAGTCATTGTACTTTTTCTCTAGGATTAAAAGACTGCTGTTGAACTGAAAAATCTGCCCTATAAAAAGAAATGCATTTAGCTGGGACTTTAGTACAAAGAGCGTGTGGTTTCTGGTAGGCTCCACACTCTTAATGCTTGGTGGCTGGGAACTGCTTGAGCAAGGAAACTAAAGCTTCCGCCACTGCCTACTTTCCTGAGGGAGTTTGGACAGGGGGGAAGGGAGAAGGAGAAGGAGAAGGATACATCAAGGCTGATCCTAAAAGATGGATGGGATGTAACTGAGGTGGATACACCAGCTTAGGACTTTGAAACGCTCGAAAATCCTGTACTTAAGATGCAGTCTCTCCTCTCTTCTTTTTACAGCATGCATAAATACAGACCTGAAAACGCGTTCATTATTCTGCTCACAATTGCTGATTGCTGTAATCTATATAAATATAATTAACTGCCTCCTGGCTTCTTTTTTTTTCATTTAGAATTTTGTGAGAATTACCAGAGATGTTGTGTTATTGGGGACAGGAGGAATAAGCTGATTTTAGTGAACAAAACTTGATTTGTCAATCATGATATACCTTGGCAATTGACAATTGATTGATAGGCATGATGGAATTCCTCCAATTTCAGCTGCAGTTGAAATTATTTCTGAAACTGTACTTTTACAATTTTTCCCTAAATATGGTTAGAGGTTCTTTTATGTAATGCCATCACTTCTCATTACAATTCTTCATTCTATCACAAGTTTTAAAAGCATGTCAGTTTAACTAACACATGTGTTTAAGGAAAACTGAAAACTACAACGTTAATTGTAATTAGAAGAATAAATACCAGCAAGTATTTGCACTCTTCTCTACACATTTCTCATAGATCTTGTTAAAACATGATTATGAAAGTACCCTATCTTTAGTGTATATAGACATTCTCACATTGTATTCATGTTGGTCACTGTCTACAGATTTTTCTTTACTATTGCTATTTCTTAGGAATGCACACGTGAATGGCATGCCATTTTAGCTAATTTTTGTGGTCTGCTGAATACTGCATGAAAGGACATGCAAACCTTCTTGAGCATCTCAGTGGCTTTGTTGTTGCTTATTAACAGTTTATTTAAATGAACTCTTGTTAAAATTGCATAATGAAAGGGTTTTATTTTCCATTACATATTATTTTGTATTGTAAATCTAAAATTTGCTAACATCATAATTTGTAGTGTAATTAACTAGAAGCTTTAATATGCCTTTTTTTCTCATCCCTGTGGGGGTTTCTTTTGTGTTCTAGTGTTTGATCAATTAGATCTCGTCACGTATGAAGAAGTAGTAAAACTGCCAGCATTCAAAAGGAAAACACTAGTCTTACTAGGTAATACTGAGTTATTATTCTGAACATAACAGTATAGTTATGAATCCCTTTTGGTGAAAAATTTATAATTCACTTTTTGTGTTGTGGATTAGGTGCACACGGTGTTGGAAGAAGACACATAAAAAACACACTCATCACAAAACACCCAGACAGATTTGCTTACCCCATTCCTCGTAAGTAGCAATCTTCAATGTACTGCAAAATTCTTTATATCATCCTTGATGAACCCTCATGGTACTACTACATGTGTTCAGTTCTGCTGAGACAAATCCTATCTTAAAATTGGGAACTGTGGTAGGACTGGGTTATTTCTTCTTTTGTTTTTTCAGAGAGGGGTAGTAAGTAGCACCACTTAAACATCAAATGTTTCTTAGTATTCACGAAACTTCTTGTTAATCATACTTCTCTCCACCCCAAATGGTTGTTAGTTTAGAATGAAGGCTAAAACACTTTTCAGTTTTCTGTGCTAATTTTACATTTGCGGTTCAAGTAAGACTGAAACAGCCTTGACATTTAAAACTGTGTATGGTTTCCGTGAGAAGAAATATAAACTGTATTTCAAGGAAACCTTTAATGTGTACCTTATCTGAATGTTTTAAATTAACTTTCACAGCCTAGCCTTGAGGGACCAGTGTTACACTAAAATAAATTTCAAGGCATCACAATAATAAAAAGAAAACACAGTTCACTGCTTTTAAGTGGGTTGTTACAAAGAGCACAGAGGTGTTTTCACTTCACAACAATCTAGCAAACCCTTGGCAGGTACCATTATGTATCCTACTACACAATCTCTTGGAGATGCACCTTTTGGGTTTTTTCAAGCTACACATCCTGAAACAAGAGCATCCAGCAGCTAAGTCTGTCCACTCTGTATCAGGCTGACTTCAGAAACACCATGCATGGCTTAGAATTGACACTGACGACCATTATGGCTTAATTTGATTTTCTCTAATCTTGTTAGTGCTTTACTTTAAAATTGTTTACTTTAAAATTGTTTAAAATTTGCTAAGGTGTTTGTCTACCCATAAGGTTTTTGTTGTTGCTGAAAAGTATTATCTTTAAGAGCTTATCTGTAAACCTTTTTGGAAGGGAAAAGGGATTATCTGGCTGCTGATTTAAGTTCCCCAGGCTTGCTTGCAAAAGAGTTAAACAAAGACAGTGCCAGCAGAAGTAAAACAGAAAGACATGGCCCTTTTGAAAGCATGAGTCATTAGATCACCCCAGCAGCAATGTGAAACTGCACTGTTTGTCACACTGTTGTTCATATCATGACACTAAAATCCTGGATTAGACACTTTAAAAGTGCAGTGCCAGGTGTAAGTGGTGTATATTGTACCTGTGTTACTCAATACAGACAAGAATGTAGGGGGGGGTAGGGGGGAGTAACCCAGCAAATATGTTCTCCATTATAAAGAACTAAAAGAGTAATGAATGTTTTACAGTGTGTTTTTCACCTGATTTCTCTCAAGTACTAACTATATTGCTGTGGGGAGATAGAAGTTGAACTAGTTATTTTACCAGCAAATATGTATTAAAATGCTGTCACCTATATTGAGATGACCACGCCTTTCATTTCCTGCACTAGGTCCCTGCTTTGTGGCAGCACTGAAATTGCTTCACTGATTATATAAGACTAAAAAGAATAGACTGCAAATCAGGAAGAAATTCAAGTGTTTAAGCATCAGTATGATGTTTAGATGCCTGTTTTACCTTTTACCAGAAGAGCAATGCTCCTGCATTATAGCTAATAGTCCTGTAAGGATGTTTCAGATTTCAGGCATATAGGGCATTTAAAATAGAACTTTATGTTGGTATTGAGACCCAAATTACTTCCGTTCATTGATATAAATAGATCATATTTTATATCTTACATACACTTTAAGTCTTATGGGAACCTGATCTGTCTTTCATCTGACCTCTAGGTAATTGAATTTATTCTCTCCAACCCTGAGAGATGGATTTTGCCACATTTTCATCTACCTACTGAAAACCCCATCATAAAGGTCATGTCACTCACAGTGGTAGTTGATTAAAAGGATTAGTAGGCCATACATCTCTCACCATGTAGGTCTGCAAAAGCAAGATATTCAGAAAGTATGTTACTGTTAAGTAGCTTTCATCTCTCTTGATGACAAGTAATCAGGCCCTCACCTGGACTTTAT
Source organism: Jacana jacana (assembly GCA_013400555.1). NCBI lineage: Eukaryota > Metazoa > Chordata > Aves > Charadriiformes > Jacanidae > Jacana > Jacana jacana. The sequence goes on from VZTM01013257.1 coordinate 10,988, forward strand.
CCAGTATGGCCATGTCTGTCTTGTACTGGGGAGCTCAGAACTGGACACAGCACTCCAAGTGTGGCCTCACCAGTGCTAAGTGGAGGGTAAAAGTCACTTCCCTCCTGCTGCTGCCAATATTTACTTTGTCTAATGCAGTCAAGGATACCTTTAGCCTTTCTTTGCCACAACAGCACATGGCTGGCTTATATTCATTTAAGTGCCTAACAAGATCCCCACAGGGCCTTTTCTGGAGAGCTGCTTTCCAACTGGTCGGCCTCCAGCATGTACTGGTGCATGCGGTTGTTCCTACCCGGGTGTAGGCACTTCTTCTGGTTGGATTTTATGAGGTTCCACTCAGCCTGATTCTTCAGCCTGTCAAGGGCTCTTTGGATGGCAGCATGACTCTCTGGTGTATTAGCCACTCCTTCCCGTTTCATATCATGGGCATCCTTGCCCAGGATACACTCTGCCCCATCATTAATAAAGATGCTGAACAGGATTAGGCCCAGTTCTGGTCCCTGGGGTAAAATAGAGATGTTAATTGAATCGGTTGGAAGCTATAAAAACTAAGATCTGGCTTTTGTTTACTGTTGAAAGCTGATAAAATCTTATAGTCTTGACCTTGACCAGGTAAAGGTTATTTATGACCTTCTACTCTTTCTCTGTTACCTTTTGATTTTACCTTTTCCACATCTCTTCATCTCCTGCTTTCCCCAAGCCCTGCCATTCTGCTGGCCTCCAGCTCATGCTTTGTCATTCTATATGTGATTTGACAGGTCATCGTTCAGTGAATAAGTATTGATAAACCAAACAAAAAGCCATGCGTAAGCTTAACTTTGCTTGTTTACTAAAAATATTTTGTCTTTTCAGACACAACTCGACCTCCAAAGAAAGATGAAGAAAATGGGAAAAATTACTACTTTGTATCACATGACCAAATGATGCAAGATATATCAAACAATGAATATTTGGAATATGGCAGCCATGAGGATGCAATGTATGGGACAAAACTGGAAACAATACGAAAGATCCATGAGCAGGGACTAATTGCAATACTTGATGTAGAACCTCAGGTAATTAAAAGTGTATGAAAATGGAAGTTACCACAAATTCTTCAACCTTCTTTTATTGAGATATATTTGCTTTTATGATCGCACACAAGATAATTAATGCCTACAGCAATGTGGAACAAAAGTCTCTGGAATGCCAAGGTAGCAATCCGTGAAGCAGAATTCTGGTACTCAGCTGGTTAGAAGAGCACACAGCAGAAATACATAGTTTAGCTTGGCATGCAGCAACTCTGGCTTGACAATCTACTTACAGTGTACCTTTTTTTGCTATATTAGCTTCATGCCCAGTGAAACTTATCAAAACAAGTGATTGCCATCGCCTGCCAGGAGTAATATTTCAATATTTTCAAAAATTTCTCTCTGATACTGTGTTAGAGGGTAATCTTATTCCTAATTGTGACTCTTGACTCCATATCACTATTGAGTGTTGTTACTTTATAAACTCGGTACTGTGTTGCAGTGTTACACCTTTTAGAAGCAGGCAGGAAGGAAAATCAGGCTCTCAAGAAACACTAATGTGTTGTTTATTCATCATGTAAAATCTTCAGTAGAAACCTCTCATGTGTTTCCTTTGAAACATCCGTGTAGTCATAACTTTCAGTTTACAATGATGTGTTTCTGTGTTAAGTGGAACAACATGAATATGGACAAATGTGATGTTTATGTTATCCTAGCACATTGAAGGAAGTGGGAGGAAAGACAAATTAAAATTGTGACCTGTATTAACTCTTTAAATTCACTGTCTTATTTCTTCTTTGTGAATGGATTCAAGAACTTCACATTCTTTAAGAATTTCAAACCAGAAATAAGATACCTGACTATTTAGACCAGTTCACGTGGTATGCTGGTGTGGTGCTGTTCTGAAAAATAAAATCCCACCTTTAACTGTTTTCAGGGAGAGCAGCGTTTATAGGTAGTTCAAATGGAGCAGCTGTTAGAAGCGAACTCTCTTGATAAACCTTTTCAACTTGCATTATTCAGAAGCATTACAGTTCTCAGAAGCCATTTTAATCTTTGTTAGAATATTTTTACATTTGGTAACAGCCACCTCTGCTACACATCCTCCAGCATGTGTGTAGCAAGCCTTTCTTAACCGGCGCCCTAATGCATCCATCTCAACTCATTAAGGCCAACCTGTTTGCGGACTCATTCCAAGTTATCTTGCACTGCTTGCCCATTTTCCCATGGGTACTTTTAGTTATGTGAGTTTTCTTGACTTTCACATATGGGATTTATCTTGTTTAGAGGAGGCTGGCATAGATGACACATATATAAAGGTGGGCTGCAAGCACCAGAGATGAAAACCTCTTTAGCTTGGGGAAGGGATGGATCGTGGGGCTTTGGTGGAGTTTTTTTTGGTTTTTTGTTTTTCTTTATTAAAAGAAAAAATACTTTGAAGAAGACAGGAAACAGAAAGTTCGAAAAAAGACTGACCTTTAGTAGTCTTACTTTATCTTGTCCATCCGTTTGAGTTCTGTTTACTTGCTGTCCTGCGCTTCAGTCTAGCTAGGATCTGTACCAAAGTTTCACATAGAGCAGCTCTGTGTGTCACTCAGTAAATTACAAGGAAGTCCACTTTTTAAGGAAAACTCTTTTCCATAGATTTGGTTCAGGGAATTGGTGCTGCCTTTACTGTGTACTGCTATGTTTGCTTTTTAAAAACTTCAAACCTCTCATATCATTTTCATTGTTTCAGAAAATAATAATAAAAAAATGTTGATAAGAAGAAAAAGTCACACAAAAAATTATATTCTAATCAATTTTTATTCTAAAATGAAGTTGGCTCTTTTCCCTATTTATGGCATGGCTGATTTTTTTTACCTGTTGTTAATCATTCAGTTCAAATCCAAACTGAATTCTGCAGTCTTTGAAACTGTATGGGAAGAACCTCTCTGAAAATACTAAAGCATTGTCTTGAAAACCCACTTTAATTAAAAATTAATACATTATCTGACCATGAAAAATGTAAACTAATGCAAAAAGTTAGACATCTGTATTACTAAGGTCTTGACTCCAGATCAATTTAAAAACAAATGCCAGCATTTCTAAGTCATTATTTTATATCTTTTGCTTGTGTGACTAAAATTATTTCACATTGATTGTTGGGGGTTTCTTCTAAAGTATCTGATTTTTTTTCACCTAGGCATTGAAGGTCCTGAGAACTGCAGAGTTTGCTCCTTTTGTTGTTTTTATTGCTGCACCTACAATTACCCCAGGCATTAATGAGGTATGGCATGTTGGAGTCTAATGTCCTATCAGAGACAGAATTAAGGATGAGATTTAAATATGCAGATAAGACTGTTTAATTGTTTCCTTGTCTATAAATGGAGAGGCAGAAAGTCAGTTGCATGGCCACACTATTAAGTTGATTGAAATGTATTAACTGATTTTTCTAATTCAAAATTTGAACTTGAAGGATCCGCATGATGCACTCTCAAATGACATGTTCTTTGATTTCATTCTGTACCCCAGCTCAAAGGCCCATCTCCAAATCCTTGACAAATAATTAGCACACATTTCCAATTCTGACCATTCTATGATTCTGTGATTACTGAGTTCTGAGTTGCAGAGCTAACACTAGATTACTACCGGCCTGAACTGAAGAAATGGATATGTGTGACTGTGCTGTCATCCCACCTTTATCTTTTAGCACTTTTTCTGTACAGCAAATATATATATTAGGAATAGGCTTATTAATTTCAAAGACTGTTCTCTAAGAATTGGAAGCTTTGACCAAAGTGGTCATTGCTTGTGGAATAATCATGGAGGTCTGAATCCTGCTTTTCCTACTTAGTTTTCATAGAGTACACACTCTGCAGATTGCTATTGATTTCAAAGATGCTATCAAGCAATTTTGGATTTAGCTCACAACAGGGGAAACGGTTTTTATACCAACACTTTATCTGCTCACCCTTTTTTAAACCATGATATTAAGGTATTTAATCAATTGAATTTGACCGTGAATCTTTTCCAAATCTCCTAGGTGTCTCCTTGATCACACAAAAATAAAGTCAGAAGCCCTGTCTCTACCGCCTGTTTCTATAGAAATGTAATTACAGTATCATAAGTATGAAACTATGACATCACTGCAGAGGCTTGCAGGAAAATAAGGAACAAGACAGACATATTCATATGCAAATACCCTGAATGATTATTAAAATAGCAAGTGGAGAGTGAAAAATACCACCTCGAGCTGCAATTTTACTGGCATCTGAGGCATTCTGCTAGTTCACTGTTGCTGGAGGGAGTGATTCTCTCTAACTTGCTTCTGGGACGTGTCCTTCCACTCTACACTGACCATGGCGCTTGCCAGATCCTTTAGGGAGCTATTGCAGCTCTACATGGGATTTTTGTCCGTTTTCAGTCAGCTCACGAAAGCTCTGATAAGCACCAATGCCAGAACAAATAGTGAAAACATATAGCCAGGAAGAGAGATGGGAGTTAAAGAAGGATCTTTTAACTTTCACACCAGTAAGTTATGTCATTTCACCATGTCATACGAACCCGTATTCTAACTGGTAAATGGCATATGGACAAAGATCTCTTAGAACATCGTAATTTGCAATGTTAGTGAGGTGACAGTTTGTCTAACTGCTGGTGTGGTAGAGTCACCGTCCCTGACTGTGTTTAAGAGTAGATTAGATGTGGTGTTGAGGGATATGGTGTAGGGGAGAACTTGTAGAGTAGGGCTGATGGTTGGACTCGATGATCCCAAGGGTCTCTTCCATCCTATATGATTCTATGATTCTATGCTGTAAATCAGTACAATCTGGAGAAAATACTTAAATTTTATATTCTACACTGAATTTGCCTTCATGCAAGCAAATGGCATGACATCGCTTATAAAATAGAACTGTTCTTGAGATGTGCCAGGCAAGCGTTTTGGTTACAGCAGCGCTCAGGCAGCCACGTACCCTGTGCAATTACCTAATTGCCTGGGTTTATTGCCTCCATCCCTGTGTTTTGGCTCCCACATAGTCTTCCTTAGACTCACTCATCTGCCAGTGGTATATAACTTTTCATCTTCTGGCTGTAGGATATAATATAGAGACATTTGGGATAGTTCATCTGAGGGCTAAAATGCTTTCTGTGGTACCCTGGGAAGAAGACAGGAATGTATCTTTTATAGTAGTGGTGGGAAAATATTTGTTCATACCAAAGAAATATTAGTAGAAGTGTTATGTTCTAAATATTTGCATTCATGCTGCAAGACTGTGCCTTTATTTTAAGGTCTTGTGACTAAAGTCTCTGTACACGCAGGGTTTCACTCAGGCATATGAATTGCTGGACTGAGGCCACACTTATAAAGCATGCTAATTTATGAATCTATTAAACTTAAGGGAAGGGAGGAGTGGGAGAAGGTAACAGCAACAGACCTTACCCAAATACAGGATCCTGTTTTCCAGGGTTTACTGGGTTCATGGAGATCTGCAAATTATGTCTGTGTGTTAGCAACCTGCAAGGCAGCAAACAAGGGTGGAGAGTGTGTGTTTCATATTTCCCATTCATGCTTCCTTTTTGAAAGGTTCATTTGCATAATGAGTATCCCTTTCTCTTTGTCCTCTTATCCTGCTTTGTTTATTTTACTTAAGCTTTTTGAGAACGCTTCTGTAAATGACTGTCCTTTTATTTCCCCCTTATGTTTTCTTAAATTTCATCTTTGCTTTTCTTTTCATTTTCCCGCACTCGTACTAATTGTACATAGCTGCCAAAATGGTGCAGAAAATTGCCTGTAAGTACCAGCTAGGGGCTGACAAGGTAGTCCTGGTTATTTCAGTAGTTTTAGAATGTAGATACGCTCGCTCCCATTCAGCTTTCACCACTGAAATAAAAATTTAATGCAATAATGACTTCAGGTATCTGTGCTAAAATTATCTGCTAGTGAAAAGAAACTAGAGAGTAAAATTTCTACTCTTACAGCTGTACATCTGAACTTCGAGGTAAAATTGGTGCAGAGGCCTGATCTTATAAGTATCTCCTTTGAGACATTTTAGCCACACAAAATATCTCAATCACCAAGGACCACACAGCAAGAGTTAGGAGACAAAATGTTATGCTTTCCAACTGAATATAGCAGTGCACTGTGAGCAATTCTACAAAGCGTGAAGCCAATTTAAGTCATATAGGAAATTTCCCAGAACGTAACCACCTGTCTGATCGCAAAGGAAACTTAGCTTTACCTTTAGCTATGCTAAAAGAGAGAGAGGAGAGAGCATATCAGGAAACATTGGAATAGTTCCTCTTTCCTCCAGCTGTTTTCTATTTTCCATTGCCCAGACAAGAGCAAAGAGGAGTTTGCAGGCTCCACTTTTTTGATCCAAATCTTTGTTGAGCCATGTGTAAATCATGACTGAGCCAAAATATTCTGAATTTTAGCTATGGTTCCTCCCTTCCTACAGCCAAAGAATACAAGTAATTTTTGTTAAGAAGTTTGGAGTCCACCAGCTGTTTAAATTAAGGAGAATTTCTTTCTGTTGGAGCAAAATCGCCAAAGGCCTGATGGTGTGTTTATACGTTGTTCAGGACCTTAGAAGGGAATAGGAGTAATTTGTTGGGCTGTGCTTTGACTGTCACAAGCGGCAGCTATTGTCCTGTGTATATTAAGACCAAAAAAGCCAGTCCTCAGAGACCGAAGATATCACTGGTAGCCATTGTGCACGTGGGTGGGAGTCATTTTGTTGATAAAAGCCATCTTTTATTCCTTTCTGTCAGAGCTAGGGGGGAGAAGGAGAGAAGAACAGGGAAGTGAACTGAATTCTAGTGGTCAGGAAAGAAAAGCATTTCAGTAATGGATACCTGACAGCTAAACCTACATAAAATGGCTATTGCATGAGAGCTGAGGGGAAAAAGGAAGGACAGGTGTTTTGCTCCCAAACATGAAGGTGCTGAAGTTGTGGCTATTTATCTGTCTGCAGCTGGCTGAACATCTTGATAACTACCTTCTTTCTTGACACTATTGAGAGCATAACTGCCAAATCATATTCTTCTTGGAGAATAACCAGGGATGTTCACTATCCAAAGTCTAATTACAAAATTGTAGAGGAAATTGAGAGGAATTTACTACTAAATTTACTACTGCGAAAATTTTGAGGAAGTCTTAGCTTCCAAGATGAATTTTGGCACTTAAGGCTTATGGACATAGAGGAAACAGCTACATCTGGCATGGTTTTGAATGTACAGCTAGATACTCTGCCACACACAGGTGAAATTTGGCACCAGAATAAAACAAAAATCAAGGACTGTAATCTCTTTTCTTTTTGCAGAACTTGCAAAAGTTTGAACCTATTTGAAAACTGCTGCAATGGCCTATCCCAAACTTATTAGTGACCCTAAAAGGATAAGAAAGAAGTAATGTTTTAGATTTTCAACAGGCTAGAAATTTTAGTTATTCCAAAATACAACCCAGTTTGATCCCAGTAAAGTTGGATCTAAGAAAGCTAAGTCAGAAAAGTATTAAAATCTAATGAATTTTTGAAACTCTTAGTTTTGTGTGTGCAAGCTAAATATTAGTATTCATTCCTCTCTGTCTACCAGTTGGGGTTTTTTAAGATGAGATAGCTGTAAGTTTTGCAGATTTTTGTTTTTAGTTGCAATACAATGGATGCTTTAGTGAGAAACGTTCACTCTCACTCTTGTAGGTAAAGATGGCACTGGGAAACCTGAATAGCAGTTAGAAAGCTACATATGACTTAACAGTTCTAAGGCTTCGTGGGGGTTTTTCAGGTACTGTCAGCTTTGTGTCATGAGTTTAAAACTCTCTTACAGGTGCAATATTGATTTTGCTAAGACAGGCTTTAAATGTAAAGTTTAAAGCTAGATAAGTTTAAAGCACTGAAAAAGCCACTGCTTGGCAAATATGAGATTTTTTCCTTTGTAGGTTAATTTAAGCAGAAAACTTTAGAACCTCTGCTGATAGAAATTGCTGTCTCTTTTGGAATCTATGAGAAGTTGGGAGTTTACCCAACTAGGTTTCTGGCTTAAAGATGCTGGGCCATATGAAATGTTCCACAAAAATATTTAGTTATTAGTATTTTAGTATTGATCCATATTGTCCAATTTGTTAATAGCATAAATTAAAGTTGCATGGACTGGTATTTTCTACAGAAGTTCCAGGCATTGCCTGTGATGCAGAATGGTCCATACAAGTCACATCTCTTGTACAGAAGCACATTTGTCTGAATTTGAATGAAATTTATAGCGATTATTAGGTGAAGGTGACAAAAAAACCCAAACCCTACTCATTTGAGGCTACAGCTTCAGGAGAGAAGCAGAACTGTAACTTTGGTACAGAATTCCTCCTCCAGAAGGTGGCTGGTTTCATAGCTACAAGGAAGGAGAACTGTCTCTGTGCAGGTTGTTCCCTGCAGAGGACCTGAAAGCCACTGTTCCACAGCTAATTGGCACTGTAATTACAAATACTTGTGAAGTTTAAACAGAAAAAATAAGCAGGGGGGGAAGAGTCTCTTAGTAGCTGGATAAAATTCTGTTCCCAGAATAATTTCATATAAAAACAGTTTATAGGCACTGTATCTGTATTTCCTGCAGCCTAAAATCCTGCTATAATAAAGTGTATCCCAGCTGAATGATCAAGGAAGGGTGACTCTATAGATATTCCAGCCCAGCAGAAGTCTATACTGTTCATCTGCAATTTTGCCCCAAATCTGTGGGTGGGAAGGACTTGATTACTTTCCCGTGGCTACCTCAAGATTCCTGAAAGCAGCAAATTATTATTTTATTTTTTTTAAAATTTCTAAGGAAATTTTCAGGAAGAGAATTGAAACTTATAATTGCTGCAGAGCCCTAGAAGGAAACCTTTCTGTTTCCCAGTAAGGCAGACCTTGCTAACAAAGCCCATCGCTGTAGCGTTTGCTACACACGAAGCAGAGCACCCGCAAAGTAGGATGCACTTGTTTCTGTAAGGACAATGACACAAAGCCACCGAGAGCACCAGTTTGCTGTTGCTGACTCTCGAGTGCGGGCTGCATGGTTCATCATTAGGATCTCACCCTAAAAGATGCTGGAAATGGCATGCTCTGAGATAGGAACCGCAGAGTAATGCGGTGAGAACTTCTTTATCAGTAACTGATTGTTAAAGGAAGTAGACCCAGAAGACTGATGCTGAACAGAAAACATGACTGAAACCGTGAACAGCTGATACCTGACAATATACTCCCTCCTGTTTCTCGTGTTCTTACCTGGACGTAGGCCCAGTAGCTCGTATTTGTGCACTTTTTATGTTTTATTCATATATGGTCTCCGTTGCTCATGTCCGTGCTGCTTTCCTAAGCTTCCATCCTCTGCCTTGCTTTTTTAACGCTAGACTTGTGTTTTGTCTCAAGTAATGTCAATAACTGAGTGCTGTTTGAATGTCAGCTTCGAGGGAGAAATAGTGCCATTTCTCCCGTGTGGTTTCCATAGATATATAGGTGGGGGATCAAAACCACCTAGGCCTCCCTCAGGCTTTTTTCCCCGTTTCCTTCTCCACAAGTAACTGCTAGAAAGCTGATGTAGAGGAGTATGAAAGGATCCAACTTCTCTCTCTCCTGTTTTCTTTTCTGACTGCCCAACAGGATGAATCTCTTCAGCGCCTACAGAAGGAGTCTGAAATCTTACAGAGAACATATGCACACTACTTTGACCTAACAATTATCAACAATGAAATTGATGAAACTATCAGGCACCTGGAGGAAGCCATCGAGCTTGTGTGTACAGCCTCACAGTGGGTCCCAGTCTCCTGGGTCTACTAGACCGGTCACGAGAGAATTGAAAAAATAATTAAAAAATGAAAAAAAATCTGTCATTACTGGGAACCACCTCATACATGGAAAACCTCTTCGTTATTGACCTTGTGTCAACAGGTCTTGGCCCCTAGAGACTACCTAGTTGTAGTGTGACCTAAATTTATAATTATTGTCATGTCCGAATAGATAGGAGGAGGGGAAAAGCAAATTAAACGCTAATTTAAAGAGACAGTATCTTTTTTTTAATCATTTCTCCTAAACTTTAATAAAATGTATCTTTAAATATATGTATTATTCAGTCCTTTGGAATGTTATATTTTTGGAAATCATAGCTTTTTATTTCAAGGGCCCCTAAAAACTGCACAAAATAGATGCTGCTTTCTATAATCTATTTTAATAGTAATAATAATATGATTCTGTTACCTTAACTTGGGGGTGGAACACTACATTCTTTTTAGAGTCTGATTTTATGAATTGGAATACTTTGCTTTCCTTTATTTATTTGAAATAATTAGCCTAGTGGTTACGAAACAAATTCATAAATTTGAAAGGCCTTTCTTTGCTTTTTTTTTTTTTTCTAGGGTAGTATTTTTAAGTACTTTTGTGTAACATCCAGGTAATGTGATACTGTCTCTTTGAAGAACTCTGTAAAACTTTTAGAAATTTGAAATTGGGTCTTGACTCTTAATGCATGTGGACAGTCGCAAGCGTTCATGCCGTTGGTGTATCTGTGTTGAAAAAAGCCTGTAATCTACAGCGAAGTACATTCCGTTCATGGGAACACGTACCCAAGGGAATAAAGTAAAATATTATTCTGACTAAGTTGTAAACCTATGCACATCCCTTGCATTTTGGGCAACTTTATAAAAAAAAAAAACCAACTGATTTTTATTAATAATAATCATGTAGTGAAATGTGTTTGTAATTTTGTCTCAATTTAATTTGTTGTAAGGTGGGAGGGGGCAATTACTGGTTTCACCATTTCAGATCTGTGTTGTCTGAGAGTATTAACGTTTTAATTAAGTTTAAGCAAAGAAATGCTGATTTTTAATATGTATGTAATTGTTAAAAAATGCACACATTTTAAAAGAAAATACTGTGCAATGAAGAAACCAGTTTAGGCATTGCTATAAACTGACTATTCCAAAAGACTCATCTACAACAGCCCTGTAAATTCCTTTAAAAATGGTAATTGACTCTACAGTCTGACCAATTTTTTTTATTTTAAATATACTTCCTTTTATGTGTTCAACAATTAAATGCTTTTGGGTCCTTCATTTCATCGCAGGGAGTTTGAAGAATGGATCAGTGTCTTTTGCAGCGAGAAAAGGTTTCTTGAAGTCTGCTAAGGGATGGCCCTGCTTGGGGCACAGCCTGTAGTCTGTTCCAGGAGCTCTGCTTCACCACTAAGGGCACAGGCTGAACCAATTTAGCATTGGAGCGGAGCCAAGAAAGGAAAACTTAACCATGTGCTGACCCCGTGCTTTGTTTCCTTTCTCCGTGCTCTCACTGACCCAGATGGCTTGTATTTTTTTTTTTTTCTGGAAATGGTTAACAGAAGTGAGCATTGCCACCAAGGGGTGTTCCTTCCTTAAAATTATTTATTTCAAAAGCTTGGTTGGCTGTGCTGTTGTATAGTATGGAGTTTAGTGTTTATATTAAAATATATAGTGTTCTCAAAGGATTTATCCTCCAAGTTGAACTATCAGCTGTAGTTGATTTGTGGGCTGTTCCAGTTGGTTGGCAACACTGCAAGTGTGGTTGGAAAAGGTTCTCACAGTGGAACCTTTATCATAGGGGTAATTACCCTAAAGTGCATAGGTTGCTAATTTTCTCCAGCCTACAACTACTGCAGGCTGGGTGGTCAAATCTCTGTCCTTCTCGTAAAATCTTTGGATTAAATCTCAGTCCAAGCAGGCAGCTCCTAGAACTTGATCCCTCCTCATCCATCTCTTTACCCCGCCTGCTGAACACAGTTATGCTACAGCTGGAAACACAGTCCTGTGACTGGGTCCCAAAACAAGTACCATAACCCAGTCCCCTGAGTCTGTAGTTGGCGGAATGTTGGAAAAGAGCGGATGAGAATCTGTATGGGTCTCACATAAGCAAGCCAGGGAGTAAGAGGGAACCTATTGAAGTAGTAGTAGCTGCTCATTTCTTCTGACTTTAGCCCCTGTAAAAGGGGATAGGTACAAACTGTGAACTATTTAGTGAGTAAGAGGTGATTATTCCAGTAGTTGTGCCGTGGCATTCTGGTCCTGGATGAACCTTAACACCTTTACAGGTGTTCCTGTAAATCAGCTCTTGCAATGGGAGTGTCATACACTAGCTGAGACCATTGAAGTGACACGGTTTTCTTTGCTCTCAAAACTACCTCTTTTCCCAGTAAAGCACAAAGATGAGAAGACCTGCTGAAAATCAAGCAGTGGAGTGTTTCTGATGTTAGAAATACAAACTTCTTCTCTGGTAAGCAGTGGTATCTGACTTGAGCGGCACATTCTTCATCTCAAATGTTTATAACATTAAACAGGTACAGTAATTTTGATAATTCGGGTATATATGACATTAAACAGGTAATTTTGATAATTCAGGTATAGTCCACCATAAATGTTTTGACTACACACTTTTGACTCTGTTATTGTGAATTCCTTGGAGTTTCCGTGTATCCAACCCATAAGGATAGAAGAGTCATAAGGTCCATGAGGGTGCTTCTGCCTTATGTAGATGACAATAAGTAATGACTTTATGTAATCAATGTGCTTTCCTTCTCTCAAGTGGAGCTACCATTCAGTTAGTATTACACAGGAGCAAGACTAACTTGGAGAGCTTTGGGTCTTTCATCCTCACTTTACAGCCTGTTATCAAGAGACGAAAACTGTAAAGCACATCAGTGAGCATACTGTCCTGCCTCCTCTTTACCAGATTTTATTCCTTGTAGGAACCTTTGGTGTACCTTCAGTAGCAAAAGATTAACTTGGAACCTCACTAAGCTTTAAGTGCAGCTGAACCACACAGCCAGTGGGCTCCGTGAGCTGGTTGCAGAGCAAGCCCAGGACTCCTCAGTCTCCCAATCCACACCTCCCCTGCCTCCTGCCCAGCTCAAACCCTTCTGATGCATCCATGTTATTTGTGTGGTACATAGAGGGCAAAAAGGCTGCCATAAATTCAGCTGGAAGCTTCACTTTCATGGGAAAGACTCACACAGGTGCAGAGCTAAATTATTTTTTCAATCTCTGACTGGAGAAGGGTCCTCCTAGTACTGTAAATATCACTGCATAGTTTAGAGCGCCTCTTGGACTTCTCTAAATTTATGCTGAATGTGACCTCAGAACCAGCCCTGGGATTGGGAAAAAAACAAATGCTCCCGCTTGCCCCTTTTATACATGATTTTTGTACAGGAGCTCATAGATTTGTAAAGAAAACTTGATCTTAGCAGTATACTGCCTCACAGTCTGACTGATGCCTGTGATTCCAAGGTGTTAAGTTGGTCCAATAAATGTTCATAAACCTCTGCTTCCATTTACTTAATAAAAGCACACTAGGTTATTCGATGTCTCAGAGTGGTTAAGATTATTGCATGGAAACGGTAACCTAGTTTAGACAGTCCTGGCCACTGTCATGGAACCCACAGCAGGCAACTGTTCAAAATCAGAGGGACATTTTTAATCTCGATCACCAAATCTGAATTCTTCCATGTGTCTTAGTATTGGTTTTATTTGACTTGAGTCAAGAAAGATGCTGTGCCACCAGCCTCTAAGTGAAGATATCGCTACCTACGTTAGAAACTTTGTTAGGAAGGTTACTCGGTTGATTATGAAAGGGCAACGTAGAAGGTGAGACCTTACAGCGTGAGCCACATTTAACGAGTGTGTACTTCGGTAACTGGATACTAGAGCCGTTAGGGAAAGTGAATGCACAGCCTAACTTTGGTATTTGTTCCTTTTTTATTCTTTTCTCTAAGGAAGTTATTTCAGAGTGCTATTATTTAAACAAATATTTGGACACGGCGCCAGTGCTCAGATTGTTTTTTGCAAATCTAGATTGAAAAACAGTCCTGGTCCTATTCTCTTTCCCTGCAATTAGTTCTCAACTACCTTAATGAAGGCAGTTAAAACTCAATTTCAGGGTTTAACATACTTGGTAGAAGAGGATTTGTGAAAACTACAAGGAGAGTACATTTCTCAACTGACTTGAGTAAGAGTCATCTGGTTTTGTAAACTAAACTGACTCCCAATCTTGTTTCTTCAGTACTTCTTATAAGCTAAGAGATAGCTGTAACTCGTATCAAAGAGACTGCTCCCACATGGTGTCAAACAGTCACATATAAATTAAAATATCTGCACAACAAGAAATACGATAGAGACAAGCAGGGCAGAAGTGACTTCTCCTGAATGGTTGTGTCCTGTGTGTCTACCACGAGGATGAGTGCACAAGCTTAAGTTAGAGGGCAGTGTATTTTTCCTAATGGTACACACGGTGCACCTACAGTAATTTTTACGTTCTTCCCCATAGGTGATTCCTGCTCCACTCCTGTGAAAGCTGGACTGAAGCAAGTACAGAAGCTTTTTGACTTCTTTAGCTTTAGCCTCAGAGTTAAAAGCTTTTAAAGCCTCTTTCCCAGACCTGTATGTTACATAACTAACTCTCATCTCAGAAATATGTTTCCTCTAGCCGTAATCTCAGTTAAGAGTTTAGACAGAAAGTTGATTGCTTTCTGTGTAGTCAACCTTTTCTTTCTAAGAAAAAATAGAGGGAGGGGGCAACGTCCATGCACATCCGAGCATTCTGCTGTATCTCTTCTCAGCAACTGCCATGGGAAGATTAGTAACAGGCAAATTAAATTTGGCCACATCTCTACCATATGTCCTTATGATTAATATGTAACTAGAGCCTGGGTTCGTGTTGTGGAAGATAACTGAACTAGTAGCATATTTCACGCTGTATCATTGATAGAGTTCATGGTGAGTATTAGGAAAGTAATTGCAAATTTTCCCTTATCAGTAGCCATAGCCAATTTTTCCATCTGCATAAAGAAATAGCCAAGGGGAAGGAAGCAATTTGCTCATGGTTTTAAGTGTAACTCATCTTGAAGCTGAACTGTTAGTCTGTTTTTCTCCATTGCCAGCCGCCCAGATGGAGCCTTTGCTTTCAGTGTTTTTCACAAAATGGTCACGGTGGTGGGGCAAGTCTTGAGAATAGCAGGGATAACACATGGATTGTGCTGAATGTCACAGTTAACAAACCAAGGAATATACCAAAAGCATGACCACGCTTTTGAAAGAGACAGCACAGTAGGAATAACTCCATGGCATCAGCCCATGTGTAGATCTGCCATGGGACTAACCCATTGAAAGCATGAAAAGAAGTTAGAATAGATGCTAAAGGCAGGATTCTCTTAGGCTTGGGTCCATCTTTGCGTGGAAAGGAGGAGGAGGTGGCATCACACTCAGAAACTTGATTTTAAGGTGCATTTTCCTAGCAGTTGGCAAATGTGTCTTACCCCTCCGTGTTATTTAGCATCCTTTTTACAAAAGGTCTTTGAAGATTCATCTCCGTGTTAGCCAGGGAGTTCAGGAGAGAAGTATGGTGGGGTTGGAACTTGATCTGTAAAGTCCCGTCCAGCCCAACCCTTGATTCTATGTTGATGTTGATGAATAGTTTTGTAGAATATTTGATCTTACTGAACAGGAAGCATTACAAGCTACGTCAGTGTTACAGCACATAATACTGAATGCTGAAGGATCCATCCCCAGCTTAGACAAAAGTCGAGTATTTTAAACTCCTTTTTAATCTCAGCGCTTTTTCACTGAATTTAACAATTCAGCTGTCTGAGCATCTCCTTACTCTGCCTTACAGTCAGTTCTGTTTGCCAGGGTGGATATAAGGAAAGCAACAGCTATGTGTCAAACGCACAACTCAGTAGGACAATTATTTAATAAATTAGTACAGATTTATGAAGTTACCCATGTAGGTGAAAGAAGGTAAATTCCCATTGCATTATTTTTGCGTTTTTTTTAGGACAGCTTTTAAAACTGGGGGTTTGTTTTGTGTTTTTTTTTTAATACATAAACTCTGTAATGCATAAAACCAGATTTGTCTCAAAAACTCACAAGTTAAATAATCATGATGACTCTCCTAAAGTAAAGTATTCTGGTTTTTCTCTTATAAGCATTTCAGTGGGATCCTCCTTCCAGGAAAATACCTTGTTGATTTTAGCAGTTTGAGCAGCTGCCCCTGCTGGGGTCTGCCTCGGAAGGGTTTTAGTGCTGGCAGTTTGAGTGTTGGCAGTTCCACTCTGTCAACATTGTCTTGTTAAGATTTGTGGTTTTAAATTAGCAAGGCTTCAGGTAGAAACAGAAAAGCTTTTGTGTTCTTGTGTGTATGTGGTGCTGGGCTCAATGTGTTCCCTCGGGCTGGAGTTTTGGAGTATTCCTTCGGTTTGATATTAATCCACTGAAGGCAATGGAAAGACTTGCAATAATTTCAAGAAGTTTTGACTTTTGATCTAGCCATGTAGTTTCATTAATAAGTTTGTAATGTATTTATCTGTTTTGGTCATTAAAACAATTGGCTTTAAAGTGGGAGGTCACTGAGGGCATTGCTGTCTACTTTCTCTTTCCTGCCCTCTGCCCCAGCTGTGCAACAGATGGGCTGCTCCATCAGCTCAGGTGATGTGTGGAGTTCACATGCTGAGTCTTGCACTAGAAAGAACCTTATAGGATTCACACAACGATGAGATCCTCTCTACCTGAGTCTCACAAACGCTGTTCTGGGTTGAGCACACTAATCGGGCATGAGGGAAAGCTAAAATTGCTGCTCAGAATGGTGTGTAGGACTAAATCCTACAGATTGGTCAGGGTTAGCAACTGTTGCCTCCTGAAAGAGAGCCTTGCCTTGTCCAGGACAGACACATCTCAACAGTCACAATGCAGGGAAGTTTGCATTTGCTGGGGAATTCTTTAGGGAAACCCATGTGCCTGTGAGCAGAGGCACTCGAAAGAAACCAGTTGCAAAAGTGCTAAAGTGGAGAAGAAGTATGAGAGCTTTGGCCCCAGTCTAGAGCAACAGTCAACAGCAAAAGCCTCAAATTTAAAATACAACAAAAAATGTTTTAATAAATAAAACTAAACATCTTTCTGGGTACCAGAGATCAAAACCAAGGTGATTATAAGTTACCAAATTCAGTCCATGGAACAAGGCAGCCTAAACTCAGATTTTTAATTATGAAGGTTTTTTTTCCTCTTGTCATTTGAAAACCTCGTTACCTCACTTTCGGTAATCCACCTGATTTTTTTAAGACTTCATACCTGACCCGATTTGGGTTTATAAGGTACCTGTCAGTGGAAATTAAACAGTAGGATTGAATGAACAAAGAAGGAGGTAAGTTGCCTACAGAGAAAATAAACAGATAAAGGCTCAGAAACAGAGCAGCAGATTTAGGAACGTGAGAGCTGTGCTTGACTCCTGGAGTCCTCCGCTGTGCAAGATGGGGTAAGTCACTTTGCTTCTCCTACAAGTCCTCTCCTGCATTGTTACTTGCCGTCTGTTTAGTTTGTAAGCTGTGTGGATAAGGATCTGGCACCATGTTTTTTAGAGTATCAAGCATAAGTAAGGCTGTGAGGCAATACCAGAATACGCAGGTATTAATAACTCTTCCAGAGCTTAAAGCTGACGGTAAGGATGAACAGTCCCCTAGCCCCTGAGCAGTGTTTGCAGGCACACTCCATGTAAAGTGAGTTGGGGTTTCCTCAGAGACTTTACTCCATCACAGTAAGATTCAGTGGTGTCATTAAAGTCCGGATTTCACTAAGTGCTGTAGACGTGGATGTGGGTCCACTGTCTGCCTAAAAGACTGGTAGCTTTCCGCTGTGAGATGTATGTATGCAAGTATTTAAATCATGGAATCATAGAATGGTTAGAGTTGGAAGGAACCTTAAAGATCATCAAGTTCCAACCCCCCTGCCATGGGCAGGGAGGCCTCCCGCTAGAGCAGGTTGCTCAAGGCCCCATCCAGCCTGGCCCTGAACACTTCCAGGGATGGAGCATCCACAACTTCCCTGGGCAACCTGTTCCAGTGTCTCACCTCCCTCACAGGAAAGAACTTCTTTCTAGTATGTAATCTAAATCTCCCCTCTTCCAGTTTAAGGCTATTAACCCTTGTCCTGTCTTGATGCTTCCTGCCAAAGAGTCCCTCTCCAGCCTTCCTGTAGGCTCCCTTCAGATACTGGAAGGCTGCTATAATGTCTCCCTGGAACCTTGTCCAGGCTGAACAAGCCCAACTCTCAGCCGGTCCTCATAGGAGAGGTGCTCCATCCCTCTGATCATCTTCGTGTCCCTCCAGTGGAGGTGGAGGTGTTAAACACTAGCTAGCTTTTCTAATTCTAAGCTGCACAGGCAGTGTCCTGGTTAAGGTCTTCCATTGACCAAAGACTGAGAAATGAGAAATTCCCAGGGCTAGAAGAAAGGAAGAGGATTTTCTTGGCTCAGGGTAAGGGCTTACCAGGAATGCTTCACTGTGCCAAGGCAGCTGCTCACAGAGCCTAAAATAAGAGGCCTCACAGTCTGGGGGATATGGGTAACTTTACAGCTGTTTTCTTGCAACAATTCACTTTTTGACTCATTTATAATGGTTGTCAGCAGTCACTGAAGGACCCACCATAGATGAGGTCTGAGCCAAGAAATGGGAAAAACAGCTCCACTGTTGAAAATGACAGCTAGGAGGAAGAAAACAGAAAAAAACCGTGAACTATTGTGAACCTCCACATCCCCAAGGCATCATCTGGTGAGGGCCATTATGCCCCGTGGCACAGAGCAGAGGTCTCTAGAAGTTGCCCGCCATTTGTGTCCCATGCTGCCAGTGATCTGTATGGTGTTGGTTAACTGGCTGACTCACAGCCGCTTTCTAAGGAGACAAAGCTTCACAGTTCCCACAAGACTTACCACCTTCTAGATCTCTCCTTCTAAGCTAAGCAAGTCTTTTCATTCCTGCTGAATGAGAAATCTTAGTTCCATGATTCATCTCACTTATTTCTGTCACCAAACTTTATTTCTGCTGTCTTTTCTGAGGTGGCAAGATCTAAGCTGGACATGTTTCAGATCAGGATAGTAATAACAGGCATAATAGTCTATTGCGTTATCATTTGCTGTTTTTCCTCTCCCAGACTGTTACTTTTAGCATTTTGTTTGATGTCAGTTGATCTACCAGCCCTTCACAGCTATTTTCAGGTCTTCTTTTCCTCAAGAGTGCAGCCATGCCTGTGAGCAGTTCATGTTGTGTCTTCTGATACGTATTACCTTACATATGTCAACATCTATTTTATCTATCACATGGCTCCAAATTACCTGGCATTCAAGTATTTTGGAGTTCATCAAAACCTACTTTAAGCTTTACTGGCCTAAAAAAATTCTGCATCTGCAACTTTGAGTGCTACTTTTTGCCTATTAAAACAATTTAAAAAAAAAAACAAACCTGTTTCAGCACGGGTATTTGTAACAAGCTTTGTCTGATTGCAAGTTTATCATTTATTTCTATACTTTGTCTTCTGACTCTTCATCAAGAAAATGCCTGTCCACATAGTGTCTGAAAGATATCTCATTGTCACGGCACACTGAGACATAATCATTCAGCTTGGTGCGGGATTGCTACTGCCAACTCCACCCCAATTTATATGCACACAGCTAGTCGTCCTTTGTTACTGGTTTATCACATTTGCCTACTTGCTTACCCCTGGCACTGTGCACTCAGCTTTGTTTTCAACATCAAAAGCCTAGAAGTAAAAGCCCACTGAGCTATGTGTATTTTTACACCTGCCTGCATGAGGCAGTCTGCAGTGAGTCTAGCAGTCCTTCAACCCTACCACTTGGTATTTCCTTGCCTGCAACGAGGAAATCTTACTTGTCCTCTTGTCTGCATCGCAAGGCCCGAGCCTCCTAGAGCTCTCCTCCACAGTATCCTCATGTCCATGAGCCAGCCCTCAGCCTAAGCAAAATAGAAATAAAATAAAAAAAAAAAGTTACTCAAAAATTAATACCCATAGTCCATGTGTGTCTAAACGGCTGCTGACATCCGTGCTGTACTATGGATCTGTATTCTCTGTGGATCTCTATGCCCCATGGATCTAGTCTATCCATTCCCATTGCTCCTGATGGGAACGGCCACTTCCCCATGTTCTCATTCCCCAAGAGCCAGTTCAGGAACCAGTTTTGTCTAAAGCTGACCCAGGGACAGAGGTTCCTAATCCAGCTGTCACGCAGCTGTGCAAATGCTAGCCCAAGAGAGAGAGAAAACAAGACCACTACCTGAGACTTCTGCCTCATGTGGGCTACACTGCAGGTCAGGGTTGTGGCAGCTTGAAGTTCCCTGAAGATCCCACACAACCACATCTCTGTTTCCTTGCACAGAATTGCGCTCCTCTCCTATTAGACCAAGGCATGGCTTGACCTTGTTCCAGCTGAAGGCAGATAACTCCCAGCTGTCATTTTCATGGTACACAGTCAGATC
Organism: Jacana jacana; assembly: GCA_013400555.1. Classification (NCBI taxonomy): domain Eukaryota; kingdom Metazoa; phylum Chordata; class Aves; order Charadriiformes; family Jacanidae; genus Jacana; species Jacana jacana. The sequence goes on from VZTM01013257.1 coordinate 31,282, forward strand.
CAATCAGTTGTTAGATGTTTACTTGGTTTTCATCATTTTAATTAAAGCACATCAGTAACCAACTCAGACTGCTCCTGTATTGTTTCAGGAGGATGGAGAAGGAGGTAGACGACTACAAAGGTGTTACCTTTGAAGAACAGCTGTTTGCAATAAGTAGGGCTAATTATAAGAGCTAATGACAAAAGTACTAGAATAAGAGTATTTTTACAGTGTGTCTTAAACAATAATGTAGGGCGTATTTTGCTGAGGTGTTTCTTAAATTCAATCACTAATTTATTTGGGTCCTGATAACAGAGAACATCTCTCCCTGTACCTTCACACCAGATCCATGCTGGCGTGAGTAACTCATACAGTGCAAACCAGCAGTTGAGTATGATCTTTCTAATTTAACTTGTCCCCCTTTCAGACATAGCGTTTGCATGTTCTTATTATTATCCCCAGTTTAACCCACTTATGCCCAACCTGACTCATATATTTTTAGGGGAAATAGTTGGGGTCCTACCCGTCAAAAAAATTGAGGGGTGGATGATGATTTTAACTGGGGTGTTTCAGGGATCCAGTTTCAAGCACAGCCAGCCCTGCTGCAGTAGCACAGCGCAGGCATTGGGCCAGCTTAGCCTTGGAACCAGAACAAGCAGCTGCAACAGGGGAAAGGGGGGTGGGAGAAATAAACGGGGGCAAATGAAGGACACTTTAAGCTTGACTCATGACACATCTGTAGCTGCCTCAAGAAGCTCCTGTCACATGTCAAAACCACCACCCTAGGTGCTGAATAAGCACAAAGTGAATTAGCTGTTTAACCCAAAACGCAAATAAATAGGATCTGCAAGTAAACCATTTTACTTTACTTGCAGTAAAGCAAGTGATGGTGAATATAGTAAAGCTAATGGAAGTTTTCAGTCTTTTTAAAATGCCTTGGGATTCTTTGTAGAGAATATGAGATTTATGCTGTACAAATTAACTCTAAATCAGTCTTTAAAAGAGAAGAAAGTACAATAAAAATCAAAGGATGTGGTAAAGGTCAAAGGTGAAAAAAATGCAGCAATAATGAACTTTTCACATTCAAGGCTGGAACTAACCACAGAATGCAAGATCGGACTGGTTCGACTAACCACAGGGTCAATGAAATCAGGCATTGGGCAAGAGTTACTCCGCCCAGAAATGTTTGCCGTACATGTATCCATATTTATATTACAGTTTAAAAGACCAGCTTTCCCTCAGGACAAAGAGATCTTTTGGTGCTGATAATTTTTTTTGACCAATAGATGCTTCTTCATCATGTATAATCTAAAGTTTGTCCAATAGCTGGGCACTTGGTACTATCCCTTGACACAGTTGCTTCTTAGACCTTCACATTTTCAGTATTAAGATTATTTTGTAATGCTTAAAAATTAACTATGTGTTTTTTTTNGTTTTGGAGGTCACTGCAGCAGATTCTTTAAACTCCACAAGTCTCTATAAGATTTGGGAGGAAAGGAAGGACCCCTATATTAGTGTTTGTGCAACAAACCCATTCCTTGACTCCACAAAAGCACACATTTAGAAAGGAATGCTTGATGTAACTAGAAAGTACTTTCTTCTTACCCAAACTAGCCCTGTCTCCTTAAGCTCACACTGGGACTGCAATGATCATTACAGGCTATTTTCTTGCTTCATATATTCCAAAGGAGGAACAAAGCAGTTTTCTGGAATTAGAAACTTTGACTCAGTTGATTTGGTTCCTCTTGAATTTGTGACCACAAAAATTACCAGGGGAAACAAAAAAATTTTGTAGAGCTAACAGCCTGACAAGAATTAGCAAAAATAGGCAACAACCCACTTCAAAACTGGCAGTGAAGTTCCCAAGTCTCAACTGGCTGGCATCTGCTGCCTTCCTAGAAAAAGTTATCTTTATTTATAGTGATTCCTCTTACCCTGGACTTCATATTTCTTTCAAAAACAGAAAAACAATGTAAGATTCCACAAGATTAATAAAATAACTAATAGCTACATTTCACAGGAGCTTACTGGCAGCAGCTGTAAATTTACAGTCAAAAAAAGGGAACATAAAGCCATTGTTTATATTAAACACCAAGTATGACCTGTGGAATCCAACATGGGGTCAGAATTCTGAGACCAAGAGATGATATCCAAAATCAGGTCATTTCCTTTTTTTTATTTATTTTGACTGCTTCTTATTTCTAATTTAACAGCATTTGTCACAGAGCACAGAATGCAGTTGCACCAGTGAAGAGTACTGTGGTAACAGGTACCGTACATTAAAACAAATTGCCAGCTTGCAGGACCTCAGGTACTTCGGTGTGGGAACACCAGCCCTCTGAATAAACTTCAATCAGGAGGCATATTCTAATACCAGGCAATTCATGAACATGCCTCCCCACTGCTTCAAGTAAATGCCTGGCACCTCCCACTGAGGGCAGGATTGAAGAGTGCCCACATCACGCTCCGCACAGTGCTTTAGTCTTCATAGTCTAAACAGAGGCTGTTTTGGCAGATGGTTTCAGGCATTTTCTATGTCTTCCAGCTTACAGGTAGTCCAGGCAATCAAAACCAACAAATCAGTTAATAATTTTATTTTTAAGTTGTCCTACCATCTCCTACCCCAGCTTCTGCCTGGGTGCAGTGTCTGTGTAGGGCAATGATTTTGTAACCTGGGACCCTACTTAAAGCATATCATGGGTGAGAGGTAGAACAATGTCCTCCTCTGCGTACAGAACCATATCACTTTAGCTGAAGGACATCCACATAAATACCAATGAAATGTTCACCCCATCACTGTCAGGACACTAGGGGTTTGACCTCACCAGTGTGTGAAGAGTAAGGTCATGGAGGATGTGAGTGCAACTGCATCATGGTGTGCTCCCGTGGGAGTAGCAGCAGGGTGCATGGTAAATTATGTGGTCCTGAGCAGTGAAGAAATGCACTTCTCATACTCGTGATTTTCCCCCTTCTGCTGCCCTCTTGCCCAAGGACATCCTTAGGCCTCTCAGAAATGCATTCTCCTAGAGCTGAATCTGCTTTATGAGTGCCTCAGCCCAGGGCACAGTGACATGGACATCCCAAAGCCAGCATAAATTGAGGCTGGCATCTCAGCTGGGCTTGACCTGCAGCTCTGTGACATCTTTGGAAGTGTCTTAGTCCAGAAGCAGATTTTGAGAACAGCATTGATTTGTGAAGGCACTCTGAGCCATGGACTTCTAACCAATAGCTTGTTTGGGTTTACTAGCAGAAATGCAATTTTGCAGGAGTAGTCTAGTCCAAGAAGATAAAAAAGTCAAACTGTTCATGCAAAAGGTAGATGCCAAATTTAACTCATTTTCTAATGATTAGAGTCAAAACAAAGAGAAAAAAAAATATGCAATTATGAGTTGGCATCTACCCACATAATCAGTGAAACAAGCCCTTTGGTGAGAGCTCAGAAATGCAAGAAATAACAGTGCACTTCCCATCTGATCCAAGCTTTCACAGCGCTGCAAGTCCTGCCAGGGCTTTTGAGGAGCTGCACTTCACTGTCCTTCCCAGAAGGCTTCTGCTCTTCCAGGTAAGCACACGCAAAAGCTAATGCCCAAGCCGAGCAAAGACAATTATGAGGAAAGAGCAATACGGAGGCGAGGGGAGCAATGAGCAATGCACAGGCTCAGGGGCTTTTCCTGATCAACTCAGATCACAGCTGGAAACACACATTGCTGAGGGCTCGGCTCAGAGGGGAGAGCAGGATTTCGGAAAAGGAGAGCATGAAGTCTGTCCCCATTACTGCAGGGAATCTGAAAGCCCATTACTTGCAGCTCAATGCCAGCCATGGACTTTCTAGGCAGGCATAACTGTATTACAGCAGCACAGGGAAAGCTTTCTGGGGCAGGCAGTTAGGGTATTTGTCTGCAAGATACATTTAAATCCTCGATACCCAAGGTCATTGGCCTGGTTGTCACACAGTAAAGTGTGATATACAGTCCCCTTGTCTGTCACCTGACAGTGCAAGCTCTGTTAAAACCTTCGTTCACATTCAGATCTGCCTTTTTTGCAGAAGTGTCTTTTGAAGCCCTAACTTGAAAGCCACAATCAACAGTTGCACAGTAAGACAATCTTGAGCTCTAATGTATTCCAGTGCAGAAAATGAAAATGTGGGTTACAGAAACAATGCACTCGTGCAGCATCCGTACTTATAGAAAGTGAAATGCAACCATTTGTGCCCGATGTCCTACCATCTGTGCCAAGCCTATTGATAAACCTTCCCTGACAGGATGAAACACTGCTCATGTAAAGGCATCCTTAACATAATACGCCTCTACAGCATTGGGCTGGACTAGGTTTGAAAAACAGCCTTTTATAATACACAGATGAATTTAGCACTTAAGAAGATTAATGGATTCGTAAATAGCCTGGAAATCCAAACTCATTGAATTTAGTTCATGGAACAGGTCAAATAAGCATTTATCAAACCATCTGGCATCTTTCTTCCCTGGGGAAAAACTGGTTGAGCTGCAGATAGCTGAGGAGCCATCGCAACAGGGAGGGTTCAGTTTTTCCCTGCACTGTTTTCCTCTAGAAATTGCTGGTGCTAATTTGAAAGCAGTACATCTTTTGGGGCAGAGTGCTGCTGACCAAAGCAGGCTGCCCAAAGGCATGTGTCTTGATGTTCCTGAAGATGCCGCTTTTTTTGCTGGCAAAACATGCAGGCAATAAAAGCAGCGTCCCTGTCTCATGTGGCAGCTGCTGTGGCAGTTCAGGAGCATGCTGCCATTTTGCACGTGAGCTCAGGTTGGTTTCCCACAGAGCTGTTTACCCTACGGGCTGTGGGACCATCCTTGGGGTTGTTCACAGGATCATTGGGGTGACAGTGCTGCTTGAGGTCAATGGCATTAACTCTCACTCACAGCTGGTCTGGCCCGGCTGCTGTGAGGGTACCCAACCCAAGGCACCCTTGCTGAAGCATTGAGCCCTTTCTGAAAAAGTTTATTTATTTCCCCAGTTCTGCCAGACAGTCACAGATGTGAGGGGGCACAGGAGCTGCTAAGAAAAGGTCTTCATGTATTGACTTTGTACATTACCCACCATTTTTCAGTCATTTAGTGCCTGAAGTCCACCTTCAGCTGGCCTTTCTTTCATGTATGTTTTTGGGTACCCACCAGTGTGTGGCTGGGGGAAGGGGGAGAGGCAAGGACAGCTGCCCTCAGTTGGTTTTAGCCAACATGTTGTCTGTACTGAACCACCTTAGCAAAATGTGAGCCAGGGTTCCTCCAGCACCAACGGGGACCGAGTCAGGGCAGGGGTGGAGGTGACATTCATGTTGAATTAATTGCTCATGAAAAGGCAGGGATTGGAAAAGAAAAAAATAAATAAATAAAAAGTTTAGGAAAATGTTTGAAAGAGGTTTTTTTAATTCATTCCCATTTTTATTCTTATTTCATGACATTTTAGCAGTAATAAAGGATTGTATATGTTGTATCATTTCATATGAACATGTACACCATAGTATGATAAGCCATGTATAATGAATTAATATAGTTTAAATGTCACAGAAGTGTATTTCTATATAGTCACTTACTTTATAAAGCATTGCTACTTAACATAAATGTAAGCACAGTCATGTTCTAAGTCAAAGTGTCTATTCTTAATGCTGCAGTAAATAGCTTGCCATTCTCTCTAGACCATATAAAGGGCATTCATGTCATACCTATTTGAGCAGCCTACAAAAAAACCACCAGAGTAATTCGAAGATCTCAAAAGAAAAAGGTTTCTTGAGCAGTTAATTTATTATTGAGAGCAAAATACCAAACTATTTTATTAATGTGCTCAAATAGAGAAAACATAATTCTTTCTGGTCACAGCAGCACCTTTCACTGAAGATTTCAAAGATGAGATGTAAGATGCCATCTAAAAGAAGATGATGGCATAGTTGGTCAGTACAGCGTAGTATGACATGGTATGTAGTACATATTAGTGGTGGAAATACAAAATAGTTAGTAGGGCCAGGCAGCACTTGTCATCACTCTGTTCTGCCCATGCTCTCATGCCATGAAATAAACTACAAATAAAAAAAAAATAATAATGTTCCATGAAATATAATAGTCATTGAAAAATAAATACATATTTGAAATGGCTGTTAATAAGTAAGCTCTTACATAGAAGTAGCTTTTTCTCAGAGACAAATGTTTTGACCAACATGGGGTCTTGGGTCCTCCTGCGCCTGTGCCAAGATAGCAGGGGAAGAAAGGATAAAAATCCTGCCTGTAGACTTGTCCTAAATACTGTGCCTGTCCCAGACCTGCCTGGGGCAGGTGCATGCCCCAGATGCTGTTCCTCTCTTCACGAGTGCTAGTGCTGCATCCTGGGACACTGCCCAGGACAGTCCTGTTCCACACACACACACAGGTGGAAATCAGGAATAGTTCACAAGCCTTCAGCAGCACCAGCCATGAACATCTGTCAGGATATGAAGAGGGGGTCTGGTTTTGCTTTCACAAAGTCAGTGGTTGGGTCATTGAAGTTGGCCCAATGGAATAAACAGCGCCACACCACCATTTGTACAGAACCCGCTTCTGTCTACTTCCAGCAAGGGACATCACATATCTCTAAGTGAAACAACCTTACTGCCATTGTTCATCTTCCTTATAGACCTGCTCTGAGACCCCACAGGGCAGGTTTCTCACCCAGAGTGGGACCCAGCTTTCATCCAGATCCTACCAGCACACAGGGCAATCTGGAGCAAGATCCAACGAACCCAACTCAGGACTGTTTGGAGCCAGATATGTATCCAAAGCCCATGATATGGACCTTTCCCTAATGATTAGGTAGGCACAGGGACTAAATGCTTAAATGGGACCCATGCTCGAGACAGCCCTTAGACTATGTGCTGCAAAACAATCACTGTAAAAAGCACTGGGACATAAAAAGCACTGGGACGTAAAAAGAGAAGAAGACAGCCTCAACACTGTCTTCCCCCACCCCAGAAGAAACCCCATCAGCCAGTCCAACCAGCTGCGTGGTGTTACTGTAGACTTCTGTGGTGTTTGCCACCTCTTCGGGAAGGCCCATCTGGAGCAAAAGTTTGGAGATAAGGCTGTTGAACTTGCTCTCTGTGGTAGACCAAGGCTCTTCACTTGGGGTTGGGCCTTCAGACGTGATGTTCAGCTCCACTGGATCAAGACAGTAACCTTCTGGCGATCTCTCATAAAGCACATCCATCAGGTCAATCCCAGCTACTGAGGAGGGGGAGGCACAGGGAATATCCCTGACAAGCCTGTAATTCTCCATCCACTCCTTCAGCCACTCGATGCGGCAGTCGCACTCCCAGGGATTGCGGAAGAGGTACAGCCGCCCCAGGAAGTACACTGGTTGGAAGACAGAAAAGGGCAGCGTCGTCAGGTTGTTGCTGTTCAAGTGCAACGCAACCAGGCTGGTGAGGTTTTCAAAAGCCCCTTCCTCGATATAGTTGATCCTGTTGCGATCCAGGTAGAGGACCTCCAGCTCCCCCAGGTCCCTGAACCAGGTGTTGGAAACATTCCTGAGGAAATTCCCCCCCAGGTTGAGCATCTTCAGGCACCTCAGACCATCAAAGGAGTTTTCTGGAAGCTCATTGATCAAATTGTCGTTCAGATACAGGTACTCCATCTTCTGGCAGCCCTGAAAAGCTCGCTCATGAATGACATTTATCCTGTTGTCTTGCAGATTCAGGTATTTCAGCTTGGTCAGGCCCTGCAGGGAGTTATAAGCTACTGCTTCAATCCTGTTTCTCTCCAGGTAAACATGGGTCAGGTTCTCCATGCCCCTGATGGCACCTGGGATCCTCCGGAAGTTGTTCTGGAAGCAGAAAAGCTCCTGCAGAGCGGGCAGCTCGATGAAGATCCTGTCTGGGATGTTGAAAAGATTACAGTCTGCCAGGTCCAGCTTCACCAGCCGTCTGAGGGCAGTGAAAGTCCGCGTGTGGAGGTAGCGAATGTACTCGTTGTGGGCCATCTTCAGTTCTGTCAGGCTGGGCAGTCCTTTGAAAGCCCCTGGGGTGATGAAGGAAATATTGTTGTGGTTGAGCGACAGGGATTTGAGGGAAGGCAAGGTCCCAAAGGCCCTCTCAGAGAGGAACTTGATACTGTTTTTGTCCAGGTTGATAGAGGAGGCTTCGCAAGGGAACTGACTAGGGATCTGCCCCAGACCAGCACGATCACAGAGGACGGAGCAGCTCCGTTCCTGGGTGCACACGCAGTTGGCCGGGCAGGACCGCACGCAGGCCCACACCGCCTGGACATGGGGGACCCAAAGGATCACTGTCAGAGAGGAACACACTGTCCCCAAGGAGGCGTGGGAGGAGAGAATCAGGACGCATCATTAGCAAATGTATTAGGCAGAACAGGAAAAAGAAATTACTCTGTCTTTGCCTCTCTTCTAGCCAGGCTAATTACCACTCACTACTTGTACCCCACTGCTGGCCAAGTTCTCATGAAAGATTCCTGAAAAGCTTCTGCTGGAATTTCTAAACCCTCTGAGAAGGTATGTGCGTATATTTATATAACATCATCTAGAACGACATCTCTGATTCATTTCTGTCCCCAAGATAGTGAGCCACCTAGACTGAAGAATTTCTCAGTGTCTGTGACTGGTTTCTCTGCAAGCTGATGGGGACACAGTTTGGCCAGGAAGCAGGCAGAAATATGCTTTGAAGGCCAGCAGCTATGGACACATTGCAGTATTTCTGGGTGGGGAAGAGGGGATGGGAGTATATGCTAGTCCATCCACAGGCAGGAGAGAGGAGTTAGTTCCCTGGAGCACATCAAATTCATGCTTTTTGACTTTTTCTTTTCTTTGTTCATTCACGTTTCTCCACCGGAACCAGGAGTTCCCTGCAAGGGAATGCATGCTAAGGATGCATGCAGTACAGTGTTTAAAAGCACATTCCCATTCTGTTATGGTAGAAAGGCATGAGGAAAAGCAAACTAAGGGATATCGGTCACCTGCTTTCTTCACGATTTCATGATAGACAAGGTACTGTGCACCTCCAGCAGTTTTACTGTTTTGCCAAGACTCAAGACAGTTGCAATAGCATCTTAGTGTTGATGGGAGCAGCTGCTTTTATCAGCCTGGCATGGGAGGTGTGTGGCTATTGTGGATTCTTTTCAAATTAGGCCCACACAGGTGGATATACAAAGAGGAAGAGAAGGTAAAAACTCTTGGGGACAAATCAGAGAAGAATGAAGGAACAGGAGGCATCAGTACCAATGGACAGGCATTTTTGTGGAGAAAAAGCATCCAGTCAAACAGATGTCTGCAAAATAAATTGATTTGAGAGGAAGAACTGAACAAAGAGCTCATTTTGTAACTGGTCTCAATGGTATATCCTAGCGGTCACTCAACAAAATGAGAAGCCACACCAGCAAACTCCCCCTGTAGTCACCAGCAAGAAACAGTGGTATTGCTACTGACTGTTTTCTGGGCTGCAGTTTATCGGCTCCCACACAAGCTCAAGCCTTTTATACTTTTTTCAACAAGACATGACATATCATCTTTACCAACAGCCACCTTTATTACAGCACCACTGGGATCACACTGCTGCTGCGCCTGCCTGGTAGCCCCAAGGACTGAGACACGGGGAACAGGCTTTCCCCCATACTCCTGCAGAGTCTCTGGAGAGGGAAGCTCCCAAAAGCCACACTGCCTTTCCCCACCAATTTGCAGCACAGTGATTTCCCGCTACAGGTGTATTCCTGATGGACATATCTATTAAGACAAACTTGTGAGGTGATATGACAGGAAGCTTCAGCAAGCATCAAGCTTTTATTTTTGCAGCCCCTCAGGCTTTAATGTACAGACCAAACTACAGTTCGAACTGCAATTGCTCTGCCGCTTCTCCATCCTTTTTAAAGGCAACATACCCAGTACTGTATTTGTGAGTTTACTCTGCCTGTGGCTTCTTCAAGCAGGAAACTTGCAAAACCAGTTACTGGGCAGGTCCCCATTGATAGGACATCAACCCAGAAGCTTCCCAGCCTGATTCTATTTGAACCAATCTGGTCACTGCATATAGAAGAGGGATTTAGGTATGTGGAGGGAGCAACCCTGAAGGATTTTAACTGTGGCCTCTTTATGAAAATTCAGGTACCATCAAGTCTTGTCATGCTATTGTGACTGGAGAATTAGTAAAACAGCATAAATTCAAGGATAAATGATAGTGTAGGATTCTGAGAGATAGAAAGGGCCTTAGACAGGTGTTTGCTTTGTTGGTATGCTCTTTCCCTTTTTCCTGAGCCCTTATCTAACAGCCATGGCTAAAAGAAAGGCCCCTTCAATCATGGCCCTGGATAGATAACAGGTGAGGAGCCTAAGGAGAAGAGGAGGGATAACATGCTGGAGAGGTGGGACAATACGCTGGCCTCAGATTGCTCTTTCTTCATGCAAGCTGCCCAGAGGCTGCTTCATTTGCTACCTGTTGCACCAATCCACACTGTTGCCTGCAGACAGGGGCATATGTTGTTTTTGTTGGGCAGTTACATAAACTGAGGGCCAGACAGATTAAGGATTTGCCTGTTCCCAAATGCCTGACTGCAGGTGGCTGTCTGGAATGGATGCAGGCAAGTGTTGCTGCTGGAAGAAGAACCTTGCATGCGCTCAGGTTGACATCCAGAGGGTCATATGTGCATAGACTGTCCTGCATGTGAGACTGTCCCAAGGAAGTTTGATGTCTAGTTACGGTCACCCCAAGCTCAGTCACATCCCTGTCCTTCAGAGTGGACCTCTCCCAGCAGATATGTACACTGTTGGAAGTGCAGAAATGAGCATGCTGCTAACCAAATCCTGTCCTTCCCCTCCCTGCTTGTTCTTTACTCACTCAATAAAGGAAACATCTGCACCCAAGCAATAGCCAGCCTGTTCTTTTACACATGGGGGTTTCAGTACCTAATTTGGGTGGTTTGCTAGTGGCATTTCACAGGGCACTTCTAAGATCTCTATTTTTAAGTATATCTCTTCACATTGCACAAATAAATACTTGAGGACCATCCAACTAGAAAACAATCCCCTGGCAACAGAAGCTCAGAGGAGCCCCTCAGCACCATAGTCGTTGTGTTTGTCTGTCTGTCTCTTGTAAATGAACACCACCATACCCTGAGGAGAACCCCCGTGTAGAGTATGGGAGCTCAGATCTCTGCTGTTGGTCAGATCTCCTCTGACCAACATAGCATGAAACATTCCCACTTCTCCTTTCTTACTCCTTCCCCTTTCCCCGAAAAAGATGTTCTTTCTTTGCTTTTTACACAGTGGCAACAGATAGGGCAGCAACTGGAAGATGCCTCCAACTCATTCACACAGCAGGTGGTTAAATGGATGTTTAAGAAAAAGAGTGAAATGCTGCAATAAGGTAAAAAATATGCATGAGATTAAGGAATAAACCAAATTCCATCCAGGGATGATGTCTTTTGCTCTTTCAAATACTACAGTAGTTCAGTATTTGAAAGGAAGGGTGAGACCAAAAAAAGGTTTGCAGAGTTTTCAGGAAGGTAAAGAGACAACAATTGCAATAACTGAATATTTATTCTACAGCTTTATGAATGATCTGTTTAATCCACTACTGGGTAATGTAGAATAAGAGTATACTCACCATTTAAAATGATGGCAAACATTACCTTGATTATTCACTAGTGGCATTTCAGGTCTGGCAAGCAAACTTGAGGGATCTAAAAGCACATAGGAAGAGCGAAGACAGGTTTCATCCTCTGTCATTTCCCTGCATCTTTTTCCCACAATGAGGTCTATGTTTAGAAAGCAAGAGCAAGGGAAAAAAAAGCTCCTCTCCACACTCTTTCAAACTGAAGAAGTCCCCAGCACCTTCCTGGTGAGAATCTTTCTTCCACCACTGACCTCAGGGAATCCTGCAGCTTTGTGCTGTACCTTTTCATGAGCTCATCTGCATTCTTCCCACCAGCAGTGCCAAGGTCAGGTTCCCATTATCTGAGGTGGGAAAAGATCATCAACAGTAAGAGACTGGCCTTCTCTCCAGGGAATAGGTGCTGGTACAGAGGAGGGTAACCAGCTTAGCATCAAACAGTCAAAACTAAAATTCCCAACAGAAAACATCTGAGATACATTGCTTACCTAGCCGGGCAGTGGCTGTGTCCTCTCTCCTGCTCATAAGGCTGTCATTAGCCATGCGAGTCAGTCTCTGAAAAGTTGGCATTTTTTTCTCACAAGCTATCATTTAATGGCAGGAAAATCCTCTGTATCAGAGGAGGATTAGCGGAGATGGAAGAATGTGTCTGTCCTCTAAAGCCCTCAGAGCAAAACAGGGATTGCAGAGAAACCAAACGGATGCTTTGTCCCCTCTGCCAACCTACTCTCCCCCCACCATTAAAAAAAAAAACAAAAAACAACCCAAAACATAAACAAACCAAATGATAAGAGTCCAGAATTGGGCTGCTGCTGTTCAAACAGCATTGCTGCAAGTCATTACTCTGCTCCCCATTATATAATGGCAGAGGAGGTGGGAGTGGAGGGTGCAGCCTAAATGTGATTATATTTAGGGGCAAGCACAGGCTTATGATTTCCCTTCACTGAGCTCTCCAAACTGACACAGCTTGGGACTCTCTTCCCCTGTGCACACTTTCCCAGCCCCAGCATAACTCACACGCTACTGGGAGGATGCGAGCGTGCTTCTCTTCACTGGGAATAGCCCCTGAAGGACAAGGAGATGCCACCAGCACTGGGAGAAGGGTCAGCAAACACAGGGAGCTTGCATGGTGTATATGGGCTTGGTAATAATGAACTCTGCCCTGCCCATGAGTGTGTTTTGATTGCGATGCTGCAGCCAGTATGTGGAAATCATAAAGACAGGTTCTGCATGTGGTGATGTTTTAGCATTCAGGAAGTGAATTGGCTTTTAAAGCCTTTTCTGACAGAATTATTATGGTTTCTTTGGAGAATGGGGGCTGAATAAGTGAGTTATTTCAGCCTCCTATGCTTTAGGTAATTGCATTCACCATGTCGGAGGGACAAATAGATCTAGTCTTTATTTCTGAGTAAATTATTCTGGGGTTGGTTGTGGTTTTTTTCAGGAAATGGAATATCTGATAAATTTACACCTGATACAGCAGGAGAGATTCAGCTAGGAACCAGCCTGCCGCTGCTTGATTCTTCCTGCAAATGAAAGCACACAGTTACCTCAGGTTTATTTTTGTGTTGACTTTCCCTCAGCCTTAAGGCACTTGACTGAAACCTCGGGAAAGTTGTGTCTGTCTAAACAGCACGGAAGCAGGCTGGTGCAGGAGGGGGCAGACTGGAGGGAAGGGGGTGACAGACACAGCACTGTTTTTTTTCTGAAGGATACCTTTCCCCAACACCTTGCTGTACCAACTCCCCAGTTTTGCGTTTCTGCACTTTGCACTACTGCTGCTGTGCACAGAGGAAAGAGATCTGCGAAGCCACACACGGGTGTTGCAGCCTCTGCCACGGAACTGGAGGACTTGTGGGAACAGAATTGGCACCAGCTGGGCACTTGCCAGCACTGGGGCAGCTGACGTTTCCTGTGAAGGTCCCTGCACACCAGGAAACCACAACCCATCTGATCACAGAAAGCAGATCACTGACTGGCCTTTCAGCCATGAAGAGAACTGGAGGGAGGGGGGAGGAAACGCTAGCCCCAGCTGCTTTCCCCCCAGCATTTACCAGAACCCTAAAGATGGTGCCAGAAATCTTGTCTCTCCCAACTGCACACGTGCTGCACACAAAGGGTGGGGGCAGTGGGCAAGGAAGGTATGTGGGACATGGGGACAATATAGCACGTGATCAGTCTGAAGCTCACCAAGAACTAGACCTGCTGCTTGGATTGTGTAGCAATACTAAATCTGCCGCCACACATGGGGAGAGACTGATCTGATGCACCATGTTTCTGCTGAGGTTTTGGGGCTCTCCTGTGCCTCCCTGCTCTTCTTCCATGTGCACAGTAAGAGACTGGTGGGCATTGGACATGAAGGACCACCAAGGCCTAGAAAGTGCTTTGATGATCTGCAGAGCCACCTCCCCCATAGGGGCAGCTTGTGGAACCTGGCAAAATACATCCCCGAAAGAGGACCCTGGGAACTTCTGCCATGTAAAATGGGGGTGGAGGGTGTAGGCTGGTACCTCGGGGGTTTGAGGGGGCTTGTTAAACTGGGAGCTGCATGCACCTCAGCAGTCACTTTTGGGGAGGGAAGCAACAATGGCAGTAGGTGCCTACTGTAAAATCAGCAGCAGCAATGTCATTATCAACACTGCCGAAGCAGGCTTTAGCAAGAGCTGGAGGAAGGCTGTCAGGCAACAGCTCTCAGAGAGCTATTACAACAGGCAGCCTCACCACAGACCAATGCAGGTACTATTAGCTCCTGCAGGAGCTTCTGACAGCAGCTCTGCAATCAGCATCTCACACACATAGCTCAGTGGCTGCAGCTGGCCTGACAATTATCCCCCCAACACACTATTGCAGCTGGAGGTAGAAACAACTGAAATGGCCCATGTTGTGTCCCAGCATCAGCCTCATTAGTCACCGTGTGCTGGCGCACCTGGAGCTCCTGCCTGGCCAGCAGCTGCTTCAGGGCTTACAGCAGTACGTTTCTGGGTATCAGCTATGGTCGGGAACCACATGCACCTCCAGACCACATGACTGAGAAGATAAGAAGAGCTCAGCATATGCACAGGGGGAGGTACGGGTGACTGGAGGTGAGAGATGCACTGAGGTCACATTTTCCAGGAAAATCTCTCACTGCAGGCAGCTAGCTGGTCAGGGAGTATTGCCCTGCAAGTGGCTTCAGCTCGCCACCCAGCGTCTCCTGTGAACTTCTGCCAGCTCTTGCCGCTCATGATTCATTTCCTGACAACCCTTGGTCCTGAAAGGGCATGACAGTGTGAGAAAGAAGCCTCGTAAGGAGGAGTTTCTAGTCATCTTGGGTAGGAAAACCTAAATACCAGAGGGTACATAAAGAAGCATTGCGTTTATTCTTAAAAGAAACAAACTTGGGCTTTAAACCACACCTCACCATTTTTCAGAGCATGACTCATGGCTGGTTAACGCTGGGGTTTGAGCAAACTGCAGACACTCAGGGCTGGGAAGCTGCTGGGCTGGAAGCAGACTTGGAAGCTACAGACCTTGCTACTGCAACTCTGCATCGGTTGTTTTGCCACCAAGGGGTCTTCCTCATGACCTGCCCTGCCCTTTTTAATCTCTGAGAACTCAGAGAAGCCAGAGGTCAACACAGCGGTGGAGCTGAGCCCAGAAAACAACAGAGCTATGCTGACACTGGAAAAAAAAAATAAATAGATGTTTACATCTGATCTTCTATCAAAAGAATTTGAAGAATTCAGCCTTGACCGGACAAGCCGGCTCCACTCTGGCAGTGTGTGCTGGGGACATAAGTCTTGGCACAGCTTCATGAGCTGGCAGTGAGGACAAGCCTGCCTGGCAGGACAAGCCTGTGAAGACTTGATGCAAGATTGCTTCTAACAATCCATTTCTTTATGGCTAGGGGCATTTAATGTGACACTGGGTTAAGGAGTGAATACACCTCCTATCTCTGATATGATTTAGAATGACCACTGGCCACCACTTCTGGTTCAGCTACAAGATGAAATATTCTCTTTATTTTCAAAGATTGGCTAAAAACAGCTGGTGGGACTCTTTTCACCTAACTGAAGATGAAAGGTCTTATCTCACCCATTCTAGCCTGTGGGTCTCAGTAGTGCCCATTTTCACTGACAGAGGATGACAATACAGTCAAGGGCGTGTAGCTTTTGGGACACCTACACACCATTGCACACCAGCTCTGGGTTAAACTGGATTCCAAGCACCATACAGATGCTTCCACTGCTTCACTTTGAGCATTGAAGAGGCAGAGCTACTTACCTGACTCAACTGGCTGCTGAACATCTTCACTCCCCTTGTTTTTATTCTCTAAGAGCTGCTTGTGTTCATGGGACTGGTGCAGGGGAGTGAGGTCCCAGCACTGCAAAAGACCTGAGCCCCTTCACCTGCCCCAGGCTCTGGTTTGGTTTCCTGAGCTTCTGTAATAGCATACTTACCCTTATCTCACAGCAGCAGCTGCCGGGTTGCACATCAGAGCCTTTCCTGCTCTCGGAATTGCTGGAGTGACCTTTGAAGTAGCTGTCTCAGCATTTCTCAGCTATGGGACCTGGGCTGCCTGTAGGGTGGTCACCCAGACAGTACACGGCTCTGGACACCATTGGTTTGGGGTAGGGAGGAGGAGTCCTCTGGAGGGGGAACTGCTGTGCTGCGAGCAGAAGAATGGACCAGCACAGCCGTGCTGGAGTTTGCAGCTTCAGCACAGTCTGCACCACTGCCAGAAGCAGTGCTCGCTGCAGGTGCCATGTTGCTGCTTACAGGAGATGCAGAAGCAGCTGTGGAGGCTGTCAGGTTATTAAGAGCCAGGAGTTAAGAGTCTTTCCCTTGCTCAGAAGAGAGGACAGCTTTTCCTCTGCAGGCACTAGCTTTGTTTTTATCTGGACTGAGGCTCAGGCCCCCATATTTTGCTCATGCTTTAAGCGCCAGGACCCTGAGGGCACAACAACCATCGTAGGGAGGGATCTCCCCTGGAGTCACCCTCACCCCTGCCCAAAGCCCCAGGACTCCCATTTCAACCCAGTCCGTGGCCATGGGTCCCTACCCAGTCTGGGTGCTGCAGGCTGCACGTTGTCACTGGCCCTCTGCCCGGTGTTGGAGCCCCATCACAGCCTGCCCACCCCCACCAGGCTGCTGTGCTGTGCATTCATTGGGCTGTCTGGTCTCACCCCAGCTGCCTCATGAAACCCCTGGGAAGTGAAAGCTGCTGCAGTGCCCTCTGCAATGTCCTCCCCGAGTGTCTTCAGCAAGGAGGGCTGCCACCAGTGGCTGTCAAAACAGCTCCTGTAGGCAGCCACTGTGCATCATCCCAGAGGCAGTAGCTGGTGCAGCTTGTCCCCAGAAGAGCAGAGAAGAAGAAGGAGGGGAGCAAAACTGCCACAGTATAGTCAAACCTCTGGCACTGGGGCAGATACTTGTGTTTGTGTGGTGGAAACACTGTACTTCTTCTCAAAAGCCAGATGACGAATCTGCAGTTGTTAGTTTGTGTTTCATTGCCTGTTTGTTCTGCCACAGGTTCTCCAGGGAGCTACTCGCTCCCTGCTAGTTCCACCACCCTTCCCCTTCTCTGCAGGGTCAGAAGAAGGGAACCAACCCCAGGCAGCACAGCATGGAGAACATCACCCACTCCCAGGAAACCCTGCTGGCAAGCACAGCCTCAGCCAGCCACGCTTTCTGAAAGCCTCCACAGGCTTGCAGGATGGCCCCTTGGCAGCAAGCTCCTCTGGAGAGGAGCTCTTCTGGCTGCTCCTTGCCTCCTTTGCAGCACCAAGAGGAGCTGAATAGCGTGGTAGCAGCCTGGAACAGAGCTGAAGACCCCCATGCACAAGGAGAAGGTGGGTACCTGTATTTTAGCCCTTCAGAAATAAATCCATCTCACCCCAAAGCCCAATTTTGGCCCCTCTTTCCCTGCAGCAGCCTCTGCTGAGTGTCCAGGTTTGATTGTTCTGATGGGTAAACATGAAACTGTCCAAGCCTTGACCAGCTTCCCTGGCAAGACACATCCGACCAAAGAACAGTCCATCACCCAGTTTTACATTCACAGTGCTGGCCTGGGTTTGTATGTGGCCCCACAGCTGCTTCACACCAGCAGCAGTCACCACCATGATCCGTGTCCCCATGGTGGCACAAGCATGCTACCCAGCAGCAGGCTGTCATCGCAGACCTGATCTAGGTGAAAACTGCATTTTTTTTTGCTGCTAGGTTGGTCTCAGAGGGGATGGTTTCCCCAAGGCCAAGGTGTTTTCAGCAGTGTTTGTGCTTAGGTAGAGACTCTTTCTTTGTAAGCCTTCTCCAAGGACCCCTTAACAGCCTACCCCCCTCCCCCATCCCTTGATTTTACACAAGCTCTGAGACACATCAGCCCATCTGTGTGCCAGCAGCTCCCAGAAAAAAACTGGACACTGGCAGAAAATCAGATTTTCCTGTGGAAGCCTGGGGTCTCTAGTGCAGACACAGCCTTGGGTGGACATCTGCCCACGGACTGAGAGCACAGACAGTGCTGGGCACTTTGTAATGCTCAAATCCAGTCCAAGGACAAAGCAGCCAAGTGGCTGCCTCATGGCAGGGCTCAGCTGACCTGCAGGAGTAACTCTACAGCAGGAGGAATAAGGGACAAGACAAGGTGGACAGCAGAAGTGTTTGAGAAGAAATAGCCACTAAGAAGTTTCTTACCCACAGGAAGCAAAGCCAATAAAGCAGCAGAAAGAGGAGAGGGTCAAAGTGGGCACCAGTCTTGAAGCCCCAGCCCAGCTGCTGCATGATGGCCAAGCCTTGTAGCAGAAGTGGAGGCCTAGGAGCATACAGCTGCAGCAGGACCATCTTCTGAAGGGGAACAGCACACTCTAGGGTAGGGAGTCTGAAGCAGATGCAGTGCACAGCAAGCCACAAGCTAATGTATTCATCTGTCAGCCCAAACTTCTGCCCACGGCCCAATTAGACATCACAGAGATCCTGTGCAAAGGGGACAAGAGGTCTGGGAGCTAGAGTGTAGCTCCATCAGGATTAAATCCTCCCACTGCCTGGACAAAGCAGGCAAAGACTGTCCAGGCCACTGACTTTTACACCATGAGGTCTCTCCCAGCCCGTCTTGCGGATGTGGTTTTATGTCTCACTCGTGCTGATCAAACAGTAACATTTCCAGCAAAAAAAGGAGCAGCAATGGACTGCTCTGCAGCAAGGGGCTGCGCACTCACCTGGGAAGATCCTGCTTCCCAGTGCAATACATGTATATGGAATGGATGCAATGCTGAAAAACAACATCCTTGGGGTCACTGGGTGAGTCCCCGCAACCCCAGAGTAGCCTTGGGGAGGGAGAGGGAAGCTGGGCTGAGAGCTGTGTTAACGAAAGCTAAAGAGGAACTTGAATCTACGTCTCCCACGTCTGCTCTGTGACTCTCAACCTCTATTACAAATATTTAGTTTGTTGGTTTTTTTTTTACTAAAACTGGCTGCCCATGCTCAGATGTCTCATTTCGGGGATGAACAGCAGCTGGTGAAGCCTTGAACGGGGATGGTGCTGCCCATCTTTCTCTGTGGGGTGTGGGGAGCCCTGTCCTCACTTCTGCCTTCGAGCAGCCCTCGGCTCAGCATGCTGTGCTGCACCACTGCTTTTGCCTGGTGTGCGGCCGAGTGGGCAGCTGCTGCTCTCATGTCCCCACTAGCAGACAGAGAAAGTCAAGGCTGGCAGCACCCCTACCAGCCAACCTGCCCTCCCTGCTGAAGCCGGTCCAGGGGTGCCAGTGGTGTGGGCAGGCACTGCAGAGGAGGCCTGGGAGGGTTTGGGTTCATGCTGCTTTTACTAGCAGCTGGGGAGCTGCTCTGCCCCAGCCCTTTGGCATCTGTGGGGTCATTTCTATCCTGTGTCATAAACAGAGAGCTGCTGGTCTCCTGCCTAAATCCTCACGCAGTGCTTTCCACAGGCTGCTGCTCAAGGCAGCACCTACCCGTGGTTCCTTGTTATCTAATGGGAAGGCCGTGCAGTATGGTTAGCACACGAAGGCATGGACACATTGCAGTGAGCTCCACTTAATTCCCCCTTAGTGGCCAATGAGGCCATTCATCTTAATAAAGTTGCCTCCACAGCAATATATGGGCAGTATACAATGAACTCAAACACAGTACTGCAAACACCTTTTGAAGCAGCCTTTCTGCACTAAACACACAACAGGCAATACGTTATCCAAGCCAACAGCCCTCCCAGGCCTCACCGGACAGTTTATTTACCTCCTGGTGATTCATCTCTCCCATTTTTGTGACAGGATCAGTGCCACCTTCTCCCTGCTGTATAGCATCAGCATTTGGGGCAGGTTCATCACTTACCTGACTCTGCTTAACTCAGGCACTTCTGTCAGGAGCCTGTTCTGTAGCCAGGTCAGGTACAGGGGGAGAATTAACCAGAAGCCCTGGGACTCTTGGATTGAGTAATCTGGGAAGCTGTAACTGTGCTGCAATATGATTTTTGCTCTACCTGTTGTTGCACTTTCCCCTGCCTGACTAACACTTCTTTCTGAATGCCAAGTAACAAGGAGCAATTATCACCAAGCAGCGATAATTACCTGGTAATAGATCTAAAAGGATAATTCTGTTGGCTGTCAAAGATGTTGGCAGATAGGAAAGGAGCCAATCATGAAATCAGTAATAATCTTCAATAACATAATAACCAGCACACTAAACAGAAGGTTAGAGCAGGATACACTTAGATGATCTGGAAGATTTGCTAAGTGAACTTATCATGCACTCCTGAGCATGTAATCAAAATGGCAACGTATTCACACACAATCAAGCCCGGAACAGTAAAAGGATTGGGCTGAAAACACAGCAAGAGAGCAAGTTCATTATGGCTGAGTCCTCTTTCTAGCTCATGTTACAGTACAAATAGCCACATACGCATCTTTTACCCATGTCCCCTCCTAGCAAAAGAAAGGGGCATGAGAAAGTCTCCAGTGCTCCTCCCTCCAGCTGCATGAGTAAAGGCTTCATACCTGAACACCATGCATTAGACCACTTAAGAGGGGATGTGTCACAGGTAAAAGACAAAGAAATTCAGAAGGCCCAAAAATGGAGTGCATGAAACTCTGGTGAGAAAGCCAGTATTGTTCCAGGGTGCACCAGAGGGGAAATGGAGCAATCACTGGTGCTGGGAGCTGCTCTGGGAGCAGCTATCACAGCTGGCAGCAGCTGTCTGCTGCACTGCTTTTTCCAAACCACCACCGAGTTCATCTGCAACGGGTTTAGATTCTCCAGCTACGGTAATGCAGCTACTCAAACATCCATGACCTGATGTATGCAGAGTTTTTGCCCACATCTAAGATGACTAAAGCTAGCAGAGCTTGGGGGATGGGGGAAGGGCG
>VZTM01013265.1:8863-27082 GCA_013400555.1 Jacana jacana
ACTCGGTGGTAAAAGGAAAAAAAAAAAAAAAAAAAAGGCAGCAAAAGATTTTGAAAGCCATTTGCACCAGTATTACTGTCTGAATCACGGCGTGACATGGAAGGGCTAAATCACACCGTCAACAGTTTCGGTATTAAGTACCCAAAGGCACCCCGAGGGAGCAGGCTGGGGTTCCTCCGCTCCTGCATAAAAAAAAGGTGACCTTTCCAAAGCCATACTAAAAGGTCTGAATAAAAGTTACCAGTTCTCATAGATGAAAGCCCAGTCCTACCCACCAAACCCAGCAAGAGCTACCTTACCTTCAAAAATAAGGATTTAGCTGCGAACCTCTACCTAGGTTTGGCCCTTGGCCCCGGACGTTCGAGCCAGGTCCTGAGAAGGTCCCTCTCTCTGGTGGGGTCTATGTGACAGGTCTGGTCCCTGCCCGCACACCCAACCCCATGCTTCTCCTCTCCCCAGCCATGGGTGTCAACACCCACCACCACACGGGCCCCCACGCCGAAAGGCAAGGGTCCAGCCAGAACAAGAAGCACCCTGCACCTCATTCAACCACACAGAATGTAACAAATAAGGCATTCTTGGTACTAACACTCTAGAACTGCTGACTAAGGCAGGTCTTTGCTCAGGACACGAGAGCTGCGTTTTAGTTTGTTAAAGGGCAGGTTAATGAGACAAGAGTAGCCAAGAGGATCAGGTGTTCACTGAAACACCAAACCTGCCAAACCAGTATTCAGGATCCCCAGCATGCAAAACTCTGGTCATATTAAATTAAATGCAAAGAAAATGCTATGGAAACATCTTGTTGCTTAAATTACCACAAGAAAGGATTTGATATTTTTAACCATATTCAAATTCAGCAGGATGACTAACAGAAATCCAATACTCTCCTCCTGTCTCTAGGCCTGAGAGTACCCTCAGCTCCTGCTGACTAGAGAGAGCTCTCGGCCCTGAACGGCATCGAGCCTCCCTGCTCCTTCCCTGGGAAGAGCCTCACAGAGAACATTTCACGTGCACAGGGAGAGAAAACAACACACAGAAGCTCCTAAAATATAAACCACTGCCTGCACAGCCACACAGCACGACAGCAGCTCCCACCCAGTTTAAGTATCTAACAGAATACACTCTTTTTATTTTAACCAAAAACCCTACAACCAAGCACCAAAAGCACATCAGAATAACCCAAGTTACTTTATTGATATTCTTCTGCAGGAGATTAGATTATAAACCCGAGAAGGATACTTAAAATAAAAAGAGGCATTGTACTACAGGTTACCAACTTGCACATAGTTAAGTGTTGCAGATGAAAAAGGTTTTTTGTTCTTACCAATAAATTTCTGAGGCATTGAGCTTTTTCGCTTTGCCACGTTGCTCGCTAGCCTGTCCAGCACAAGGGCTCTTTCACTCCCCATCTCTGCCTTGATGTGCCTTGCCTCCACGCTTGCTAGTTTGGAAAAGGTGAAAAGAAAAACAAACAAAAGAAAAGAAGAAAAAAAAAAAACAAAAACAAAACACAAAAGCAACACGTAGGTGAAAAGGAAAAAAAAAAACCAAAAAACCCAAAAGAAAAGGAAGAGATGAATGGTTTAATCTCCGGAGTTTGCCACACTAACTGGGAGGAAACAGTTTGGAGATCAGATGTAAACTTGTTTTGCTTTCCTCTGTCGTTCTTGCTCTTTGCATCTTGGGCACCAGTTGCGGTCAGTGGAACCAAGCAGAGAAACAAAGACGGATCTTGCAGCCCCCAGCTCATGCAAGGAGAGCACAAAGCATGCGAACCCAGCATCTTCATTAGCAAGAGGAAGTGTGAAATAAAACTGGCTGGAGGGGCTGGTAACAGAACGTAGATGGAGACAGAACCTCTGTCAGCCTTTCTTTTTTATTCTGAGTAAGTCTGTGTGACACCTGCAGACGGGCACAGCGCGGCACAACTCCCGTGGCAGACACTCAGCGCTCTTGGTACACGGTTCAGATATCAGTCATACCTAGATGGCTTAACTAATCACTCAGAAGCCTGTATAAAACATACCTGTGTTTCATTAGAAGAACAGAATCTTTCAACATTCACTTCTAACTCTCTTGGTTTTAGGTGTCAGTGTCACTAAAGGCGACAGCTTAAACTCAGGAAGGTTTCTCTCTGGCACCCTCGCGAGCATCAGCATCGGGGGTTTTAAAGCTCGTGACAACCACCAGAATTTCCTAAAATTAGAAATTCTGGTGGTTGTCACGAGCTTTAAAACCCCCTGTGGGCCCTGTGACCGCCCCCCCTGAGACTGGGCCACTGGCTGTTGGAAGGATCTTCCCGTTTTCCAGAGCTCTCCCCCGGCCGCACTCGCCACTGCCCATCATTTCAGGGAAATGACTGCTCGCCCTCACCTCCGGGAGCGTTTCGGGCGGGCCGAGCCCAGCTGAGGGACTGCCACCTCATATCACCACTGCCAGACTAATGCTGAACCTAACCGCTGCGGCTTCCCCCCCCCCAAAATGCTTGCTCTTGCCTGAAGAACAAAGTGCTGGTTGTGGTATTTTATACTAAATAGCAGCACTAAAGAGTTTCAGCATTAGGGACCTCTGTGGTAAAAACCAGAGCTACTTCAGAGCTGGTACCCAAGCAGAGGAAAAGGGAGACAAGGAAGAGTGATTTACTCTCCCAAGGTAATGCAGAGGGTCAGATCTCACCCTGAAAGACTCCTGGCTGCTGTACTATGGCACTAGCACACCTCAAGATGGGAAGCACATCCTACAAAAAAAGAGAAGGAAAATGCCAGAGCAAAACGATGCCAGCACACTGGTATCACTTCAGCCCTGCTAAAGGCAGTTCTATCAAGAGTTGGACTCGTGCTGCAGTTTGTTAAGCACAGCAAGTGGTAAAAGTGCAGTATCACCTTTCCATAGCCCAGCGTGCAGCGCCTCCCTGCACATTTCAGAGCCAGTCATTCCTTTACCTGGTTATTATTGCTCTTATTGATATCACAGGAGTTTCAGTCAGCACAAACCGTGACTCACCAAACCTCAGCCAGAACTATTTGTTACTGTTTGTTCAGCGTTTTGAAAACATAAAGCCCTTCCTAAGTCCTCGATGCCACAACTGCTGGCTGAGAACATGACTCAGGAGGGATGGGATAACAGGGCTCAACCCAGCTCTGCCTGAGCCCTGTCTCATTAGGCTGGAACCCCATGATATAGATGATAACCAGACCACAGAGGGCATGCCTTGGAGTAATAACACACTGTTTTTCTTGTCTGGTTGTTATGCCAAATTACTCTAGTATGTTTAAAGACTCAGATAAACAGATTCATCAGCCACTAAAAGGCACCTGCTTCCAGCGTGAAAATACCAAGACGCTACGTAAGAGTTTACACAGAGTGAGACAAAACCTCAGATTCAGCTGAAACTCCAAGGGAAAGTCAGGTTGGCAGAACATAATCATCCCTTTGGGTTTTGGCCAGGAACTCTAGTTAATTCTTGAGACTAAGGTCATGAGATCTTTAATTTCAGAACTGCTGTTTTAACGCTCGGGCTCCCAACACCCGGAGCCTGTTGCTCCCTGAGCTCTTTATATTCCCCTGGGGTAACTGCAGCCCGAGGTCGGAGCCATCCCCAACCCGGAAAGCTTTCATCTTGGCAGGATCGTTGCACAAGTCATTAATAACTGTCATGTGAATTCTGAAAACCCAAACACCCCACAACTACCCTGCACCAGATGATAATAACACAAACAACGTAAATCAAAAGAAGAAGAAAGAAAGAAAACACAATTCATCCCTGGTCCCTACCACTTCTTCGCTTTTCTTCTTCTTCTTCTATTTCCTCTTTTTTTTTCCTCAGCCTTTAACTTCATGAGTTGTGCTCACGTTCTCTTAAAGCCTTAATGTCACATTCTCAGAATCTTTTTCCCTATCTTCTGACTGAGCTCCAGGAGGGAAGTTTCTGAAGGTCCCTGAGCCGGCCCCACGCAGGCACTGGTGGCTCCAGGCGGCACATCAGCGACTGCTCGTCCCGTCACGGTTATTGATGTGCCACCAGGGGAACTTTGTTACAGTAGTGCCAAGGGGGCAGACCAGCAGCTTCCTGCAGAGGTAACACCAGCCCTTACTCAGACCAGATTGCTGGAGAGACAGTAGCTATTGACCTACATAGTATGTTCTGGGAGGGCTGTAAAGATCAGTCTTCCAGCTTGATGCCTGTCTGCCATTTTAGTTTAATACCGAGGCTCTTTTCTTTCACATTAAGATTTTCTCCTCCTTGCTAACAGCCATTTTTTCCTAAAGGAAAAAAAAAAACATCTCTGTTTATGGGCCATGAAAGGCCTTTGACAATGTCTTCATAATACAGCCGTGGGGAAGCAGTATCTGCTGCCACTGGGACACAGGGGGTTATGCTGGTTCTCTCCCACAACACTGTGCTCTTTACCCAAAAGCTGCCTTGAAATTATCCACCTCCTTCTTCAGCATCACTTATCAAACGATCCAAGAATAGTATTTAGTCTATGGGAAACACTTTTTTTAACCACTCAAAGTCCTTTCAAGGCTTCTTGGCTGAGGGAAATGGTCATGGCCTGTCTCCCTGAGTTACCTCACCCGCTGCACACTGTGACCCCGGTTTAGAGAACTAATTACCTAACGATAACAAGTGTCTAAAAGCACATTTCAGGCTGGACTGAGAGAAATGGACAAGTGCTTTGCTCAGTTACACTGAGAAAAAATGAGGAAGAGTTATAGAAAGGAAAGGCAGGCTGCCAAGGCACTTCACCTGTTTCAGCCTGAGACCCTGCAATGCCCTGCAGGTTAGACCCTGCCGAGGGCTCAGCCGCACGGCCAGGAAGCGGCCGACACTCTCAGGATGCTTG
The DNA here is from genome assembly GCA_013400555.1 of Jacana jacana. NCBI lineage: Eukaryota > Metazoa > Chordata > Aves > Charadriiformes > Jacanidae > Jacana > Jacana jacana. Next base: position 13,711 of record VZTM01013265.1, read on the forward strand.
AAGGAAACTCTGCAGAGCAAACGGATCACCCTCCTCCCTTTGCTTCAGAGCTGAGCAGTGTCTCCTGTGCTCCTCTGCAATTACACAGGAACCACAGCTCCCACCTGAGGTGTTCCACACAGTGGCGGGATGGGCTTTAGCTCCAACGTCCCGACCACGTTTAAAGCCGGGTCACCACCACGGCCTTCCCATGTCCCCCGCCCCCCCACGAGGTGTCCCTGGGGGGCTTGCGAGGACCGTGGCCTTCCTCAGCGGTGTGCACAGATCTCATGCTTATAAAACACTTCCAGGAGAAGAAAATGTTGTGCAACTGCCATTTATCCATTATCATGGAATCATTCAGGTTGGAAGAGGCCCTTGGGATCATCAAGTCCAACCATCAGCCCTACTCTACAAGCAGACTGAATGACTATAGTTGTGTTTCCTCAGTGCTGTCACCTGGCCACCCTGTCACTCTTAGAGGGACGCAGAGCAGATCTGCTCTCCTCCACACCATCGCTTAGCCTGCACCAAGCCGTTTCCATAGTGTGGTTTCTGTCACACTCTAAATGTGAGTATCATTTTTAGAACGTGCGGGCATCGTTAACAAACCCCTAAAGCCCAAGGCCGAGCTCAAATTAGAGCCATTGCTTCCTGTAGCATCTCTATGTGGTCACTCAATAATGGAGAGTGGAACAGAGAGGTGGGTGATGGTGCAATGAGAAGAATGTGACCAGAGATTCTTATCAGGGACATGAGCAACGCTCTGGCAACCGGGCTTACACAAACCCTCTCTTTCAGAGGTATTTCCACTCTGCTACGTTTGGAACGTGCCAACCTCCTGCTGGAAAGTAACTGGAGTGGTTTTCAATAGATTGGTTAATGATTGGATGATGGGAATGGAGAGCAAACTTGCCCTGAAAAATGGCTCCACGTGAGAGAAGGCTGCGAGGACTTGAGAAAAGCAGCAAAAATTCAACGTGATGCGGAGAAGCAGGAAAACAGCGAGAGAAACCAAACCTTGATATTGACTAAACACAACTGCAAAAAATGCTACACTCAGGGGAAAAAAAATAACAAGTCAAACGCAGTAAATGATCTCCTGAGGCCCTTTCCAGCCTTCCCTCTCGCTGCTTCTGTCATCTAACACAGTGCTGATGGCAGAGAAGTGGATGGAAATGCCCCAGCAAGAGCGGGGTTCCTGTTTTTCACGAAGCTCAGGACTCCACTGAGAACACTGCAGCACTTCTCAAAGCACCACGGTGCACGGGGTGCAGCCACATCGTGTCGCACTGGAAATTCGCGTTTCCTCTCTGACCAGTTTCAGGCACAGGGTACCAAGTGCTGTGAGCACCACCCAGCAGAGCTGGGATAAGTGAATTGCTGCTATTCTGAAATGAATCTAAAGCACGAGAATCATGGAAAAGCAGCCATCTATAGCAGGTATCATGGTTTCCATCGTCACGGGGTGGACATCTAGGAGCAACTGCCATCATGGGAGTAGGTACTGTAACATAAAACCACAGTTACAGCACCTATGGGTTCTCATGAAAACCAAAACCTGCTGACATTCTGATAACCATTTACTTTTACTAATTCTCTAAAAAACATGTCATTTGCCGAAAAAAAAACACCCCAAAGAAGATAGAGTCTTAATAGTTTGCTTGTGGGCTAACTCTGTGAAATCTTTGTTTCTGTACAGTGGTTTTGGTGTGCACGTGTCATAAAGCCTGATCCACCAACCGCCTCGCCCTGCAGAGGGCAAGAACCCTCGTACCCAAATCACCATCACTATATATCAATGGGTCCTCACTCTGGTTTTTCAGGCCCAGCTTGTGATAACACCTGAAAAATCTTTGCTTGATAATCATATAATAAATACATCTTTTTTTTTTAATTATTAAAGGGCCTTGCCATCTTTCTTAAGTATGGTTTTACATTATAGCTTTCTTCCCTGAAAACTCCCTCTCACCTTTTCCTTGTAAAGGAAATTCTCTTTGAAATTCTCAATCAAAAACCCCCCCCTCGATGCCTTAAAGTTATTGTCTGTTTGTCTGTTGGAAGGCTGGATAGAACCCAAATTCTGCAATTGTGGCCTCAGTGCTGCTACAGATCCGTCCTGTAATCTTTCGGGAGGCCACAACCACTCCCCGACTCTGAATGGGAAAAGTAATTCCTTCCCGACTCACTGGCGTCTTGTGGGACTCAAATCACACAAGTGCATTTTGGGAATGGAAATATGCAGGTGAAGGTGGCTAAAAGGCAGTTATTTTTTCACCCAAGTATTTTCAGACCTGCAGCACTGAGACTGTGAAGAGGAACATAAGGAAAACTGGGTTTCGATCCCGTTTACCATCAGCCTTTTTCCAAGCCAGCTCTGTGCTCAACTAAGTCCTCCACCTCTCACTCCCTCCCCAGCTGATCGGTCACTGACCTCTAGGATAGCACCCCGTCCCCATGCCCTAGATTTGTGCCACTAAAACTGCAAATTCTAACTGATTCTGACCAATGGATCTTATTCTGAAGAAAAGGAAGCATCCAACAGCCTGGGAGGTGACCAACTGCTGTCAACAACCACGGGCACCCAATGAAATAAGCACCCAACAGCATCACTGTAGGAATAATCTAACTTACTGTGAGCATCACCTACAGAAAGGCTGGGTAGAAGGTGTTTGAGAGGTTTTGTTCAAAGCAACTGTGAAATAAGAAAGTGATTAAAATAAAAGCAGTCTTTAACTAGTTGCCCGAGGGATGCATTAAACCAGACCCTTCAGAAAACGTTCCACCCCCTCGGGCTATCGAAAGTGACTGTAGTAAAAAACCATCCTCAGGCTGTGAATTAACAGGTTACCACATGCCCTTTTGTTAAGCACTGAAATGTAAACACACACCCCCCCCCAAAAAAAAAAAGAGCAACCCTGAGCCACTGTAGAGTTACAAACTCACCCGTCTCGCACATGCCCGCATTCTGCAGGTAAGTGCGGCACCGCTCCTTGTGCTCCTCCAGTGAGCTCCTCTGCTTGTAGCTCCTGCCGCAGAACTCGCATTTGTACGGCTTCTCCACTAGAAAAATAAGAGAGAGAGAGAGAGAGAGAGAGAGCAGCGTAAAACACAGATGAGAGATTAGTCAAACCCTGCCTCCCTGCCATTCAAGCAGGCAGTTACTAATATATTCAGCTCAGGGAGAAGGCTCTAAATCTCTGTGGAGGCTGTGAGCGCTGCCATCGGCACAAATTTAGGGTGAAACCCCCTGGACACACGTTGCTGCTGCAGGGCCCTCTTCAGCCCCAAGCTCCCCACCAGTAAAGGAGAGGGCTGACAATTAAGCACTGTCTCCCGGAGCTCGGGTTCCTAGAGCCTGGCTCTGGCTGACAACTTCTCTTGGTGTAACTTCCCTGGGGAAGACCAACCCTACCGCTGCTAAACCGGGACTGCGGCTGTCCTGCTGTCCTACCTGCCTCACCTGGGCCCTGGCTACAGGATTTTCCAAGGATTTCATTACACTGATAGAGTTAAACCAAACCAAAACCATGCACGAGGTTCATTTCATTTCCAGAGGCCTTTACTGGAAAGAGAATTATGTTCCTAATTCATTCAAGCTAAAGCAAACCCGTTTGAAACTCAAGATATCCACACAGCCTTTCCCAGAGCCTCGGACACAAGGACTGGAAGAGCTTCCTAAATTATGTCATTGGTGGGGGAACAGACATCCTCTAATTCACCCAGGCAAAATACCATCCCTCCACAGCACAAAGGCAGCGAGCCTTGCACTGTGCACTGGGTGAAAAGGCCACGCTCCCTGCTGCCAACGCCACCGCTGGCCTGCTGCGTGATTCACTTGAGGAGGTTTGCTTTACACTGTTGAATAAACCAGCTCTTAGAAAACTCCAGTCACAACAACCACACGGGGTGTCTGAAGCATGGTGTTTTTAGCATTGTGCTGGTGGGGGACAGTCACCACCACTGTGCTGGGTCTTGATTAAATCAGAATCTCCTTTATCCGTGTCAGATAATCTCATTTTTAACTTGGGTTCTCCGTGAGGTTGAACTTTTTTTGTCCCCCCTGTGAAGTGCAGTGCAGAGATACCATCTATCACTGAGAATACACGGGTTCTAAGCCCCTGTATAACACAGGATAGATAAAAATTAAAGAGTAAGCACAACCTGGCTCTTAAAGAACTGGGGGGGAACTAAGAGTAATCAATTTATACACAGCTTGTTATTCAAGTCACCTCAGCCCTGTGCCTCCACTTCTCCCGTCTGTCAAACAGACACAGCACCCTACCAGTCTTGAGAAAAACCACTGGCGTCTGTTGAGCACGTTAAGACCTTCAGATGAAAGGCACTACGCAACAGCAAGGTGTTAACCAGCCATGGAGTCCTGCTCTCCTGGACTGCGCTCCCAGGGCTATTCCAGCAGCCCAGGATAGGGCTGGAAGGAAGTCCCAGCAAAGCACATCTTCATGCTATTCCTCAAACTCGGAGCTCGCCGGCACAGCCTAGCTCCTCGTGGGAAAACACCAAGGAGTTCTTTCGTGCGAGCAGGCACGGAGGCTGGCGCTTTCTCACAGCACGCAGCCGTGACAAGAGGTTTCCCCGTGCCCTCTTGTGGCACCAGGAGCAGAGCCGTGTCCCGAGGCGGTTCCGTCAGCGCGGCGAGCAGAGCCAGCGGTCACCGGAAAGCAGAGCGGCTGAGCAGCTGGACTTGCCTCTCGGCTTTCCGTGCCCAGCGTCCTAGTGACACACGTGTAAAACACATGTAGTGCCTTTGAAGCCACTTACCAGAGTGTGTCCTTAAGTGACCCGTTAGCGCATCCCTCCTTTGGCAGGCATAACTGCAAAGATGACATTTAAAAGGTTTTTCCCCTGTATGTAGTTTAATGTGGCGGAGGAGGTTACCCTTCTGAGTAAAGGAAGCTCCGCACTGATTACACTGGAATGGCCGTTCACCTTCAAATGACATACAAAAAAGGACATTTAATGGTTACGTGGGTATCATGTTTATCCTCACCCCCTTTCCCTTTTGGGAAGGGGAAAGAATGAGGTACTGGATCAGTTTCTTTCTACAGCAACACACACAGCCCTTCCGTTGGCTTCAGTGGGAGTGACACGCAGCTCTGGTGTCAGAGCCTCTTGTAACACATCTACTACTGAAAATGCTGTACAGTTTTTCCATGGAAATAAGTCTTCTGGAGGAGGCTGATTCCAACAAGCAAGCAATTTAGAGACAAAAAAGATTAAAAAAAAAAAAAAGGTCTTATCTTACTGCAGGTGAAAACCCAAAAAGCTCATTTGGTTTTTTCCCCAAGTACAGCACAAAGAGAAATACAGAAACAGACTGGAAATGGCAGCACAAAACCAATCTAACTTGTGCTTTGTGCCTGAAATACTGGAATAACATAGTGCCTTTCATCCAAAATTCTTAAAATGCCTCACAAATATGCATTTACTAACATCCAATCCTGGTAAGAAGAAAGGTGGGTAAAGTGAGGCACAGAAAAGCAAGTAACTTGTTGAGGGTCACATGTGGTGTCACGGACTGAACAAAGAAATCCTCATTTTGGTGCCCTTTTTAAAAATAAATACTCCAGATCGCAAATTATTACCCTTCCAACACTCAGCTCTCACAAGAATAACAGAGGGATATTTACCAGTGTGGCTACGCTTATGAACCATCAGGACATTGAGGCTAATGCAGGCTAATCCACAGACATCACAGCTCATTTTCCCACTAGCTGGCCTGATGGTGTCATATGAACCGGAATGTCTCTCCAGTTTAATGCTTTCGTATTCGTTATATTCTCTGGGGTAGGTGTAAGGCATTTCGTTTTCTTCTGGGGTCTCCACAGGCTCTGAATTTAAAGCATTCTCCTCTCTCTCACTGTATTCACCTTTCACTTTAACCACATCATCTGCAGGTAAAAACAAAGGACAAAAGTGAAAAATAGCTCATCTGCGGCACAACGAAGTTCTTAGAAAAAAAATCAGCAAAAAAGTGGTAAAATTACATTATCAATCCTCCTAAAAGTTTTACTTAAGCACCCAAAGACAAAGAAATGCAGCTGAGACATGAATCTTCGTGGGTTATGTACACCTAATGATACTCACAGCCAGATAACCTCTCAAAATATTGCCCTGCCTGTTAATTACCCTCAGTGGATAATTCTCTCCTGCAGGTGCTAAAAGTGTAACACAGTCCAAACTTCTGTGATCAGGGGGTACTACTCAGGATTCAAAGGAACACACTTATTCCCCCAGCCCCCAATTAGCCCATAGACATCGGTGTCTCAGGCTGTTCCTGTGAACTGGAAACACAGAAAGACACAAATTTAGAAAGGGACCCTTCTATCTTCCCGTGGAAGCTCTGGCGCTCGGAACACGCCTAAGGAATAGGTGTGATCCAGAGTAAGACTTCCAGTGCTCCCACGGTATGGACTCTCATCAGTTAATCCTAATCAATAACTCATTTTCCCCATTTTCCCCATTTTGCCCAAGGATCTCAAATGTGTGAGGAGCACCTGATAACCCTGACACCTGGATCAGGGGGTTCCCACGCGAGCCAAACCCGCAGGGGAGGGGAAGGGCTCTTGTCCAAAGTCACCCTGTGTGACAAAGGACCCAGGCTGGTGAAGATCCTGGTGAAGATCCTGGCTGGTGAAGATCAGCATCCACAGCCTGTGAACAGGTTCCTGCACCTGGAGCCACGTCCAGAGGAAACCAAAGACGTTGCCTGAAATGAATGTGATCTCACGAGCAGAGGAGAATGTAACAGGCAGCTAATCATTTACTAACAATAAACTGGTCACACTGTATAAACAGCTGATGACTCCTAACTTATGTTGTGGAATTTCCATTCCACTACTCACTCCAGCATGGGTGGATACCAGCATTCCCACTCCAATCCTTACTGACTGACGGGACGAGGTTTTTTGGGTGCTTAGAGCTAACTTTTCCACCCAGACAAGAGCCAGGCTACGGCTGAAACTCGAGTTATGCCTCAAGTGAAGAAAAGAGATGAAATACAGAGTTTCCTGTTTGAAAGTATTGCTCTCATGGCCACCTGCTCCCCTCTCAAAATGAGGGTTAGACAGTTAAATATGGCACTTGATCACTTGTCCTTTCTCCAAAGCGCAGAACCTGGACGGGTGAATATGTATTAGCTCTGGTTCTGAGTAATAAACCACATCAAATGCCAAGAACAAACAATGGGTGACAGCGAAAATGAAGTAGCAACATAAAAGCAGCACTGAAAAAAAATGAAGACCTGGCAACCAATCCTTTGATGAAATCCAATTATTCAACTCTGTTTTCATGATAAAATCACTCCATGCTAAATGTTTGCAGTAAGGCCAGCGGATCCATCCCACTTTGGGTTGCAGTGAGGTGGAAGAGACATGTGGGTGATTATTTCTCCATCCCTTGCAAGGGTCCATGGGAGAGTGGAGAACTCGGGAGGCTCCTCTTGGTGCTCTCCCTAGATGGTGAGATCCACAGCAAGATGCCTTTTTCCCCCCATATTGAGTGTTTTTATCCTATTAGCCTAGAGGTTTTTTAGAATTTGGTGGTGGGACTGACTGCCCTGGTCCCAGAAGAGCTCAGGCAGGTTGGGGTCTCCGCTCAGAGGGTCGCAGGGAAATCTAGAGTCACCTCCAAATGAGCCATAGAATCATAGAATCATTCAGGTTGGAAGAGACCCCCGGGATCACNTCACTCCAGCCCCTCCAGATCTCTCTTGTGCTGAGGTGCCCAGAACTGGACACCAGACTCAAGGGGTGGCCTCCCCAGTGCTGAGCACAGGGGGAGCAGTACAGCCATTTTTCTCTGCACCTTCTGCAGAACAAGCTCTGGTTCCCAGTGCAGGGATTCCTCCTTCCACCGAAACAGGCCTTCTTCCTCCACAGGTACCTTCTGCTGCCAGCCTCAAGCCCGAAGGTGTGAGGGTGATCCTGCTGTCAAGAATTCTTCAAAATGAGTTTATGCACCCGTTTCCATCATTGTAAGGAAAAAGCATTGCCAGTTGCTCAAAATGGCTTTCAACAGAATCCCTTTTCCCCCCCCAAAAAACGGGGTTTGGGGATGGCTGGATGGGTTGTTTTCCCTCTTGCAAGGAGGCAGTTCCAAAGTAATTTGCTACGCCCTGCAGAGCATGGTAGAAGGAAGCAGACTTTGCAGCTGCACCTTGTTGGTACTTTCAGAAACAATTTCAATTCCCACTTTCTACTCAACGTCTCACCTTTTCTTCTGCACCAACTGCAGTTGCCTCGCGGCGCAGGGCTCGCTCTAACCTCCATCCGAGACGGCTTCTCTACCGTTTTCTGCTGTTTCTCACCGCAAGTTCATGGCTCACAGCTTTTCACTCTTCTACGGAGCTGTGCCAGCGCAGGCGCCAGTGCAGCACAGCATGAAGGCCAGCCACGAGCTCCCCATGGCAAGCACCTGCTGAACTGGCACAAACTGGGCACGCCAGCCCATGGTTCCACCGAGGGAAATAACGACCTCTGCGTTTTCCGTACTGCAAGCTGCCTGCTTACACCACTTGGGTTTTCTCAGAGTAGTGGAGAAGGACATACCTGAGTTCTGGTCACGGCTTTTCCACCACTGCCTCCCCCCCCAGTAAACACCACCCCTGCTCCAGTGACATCCCACCAAGTTCTTTCCATCTGCATGTGGGCACTCGAGGAACCTCAATGGCAAAATTCACCCTCCGATGCCCGAGAGCAACAGACAGCAGAAGGGAAGAGGATTTATTTCACCAAAGAAATGTTAGAAGGGTTGGAATTTTTCTGTCCTAACACGCCCATTATTGTTCACAGCTTCTCCCCTGCCTTCCTGACAGCCACACACAGTCTGAGGAGAAGACAGCTCAGCACAGGCCACCCTAAAGTTAACCAGGTGGTTGCTGAGGTTCTGAAGCAACCCAATTTCTCTTTCAGCCCTGATTTTTGCCCTGTTGTACTGGCAGGCACGGGGAGTACTGTGAGACTGGAAGACTGACACCTGCCTGGAAAGGCTGGTACCTGTCACCTAAAAACCGTAGCAACATCTTGTAATGAGATCAGGGAGTTTCCAGGCTGGTCCAACTTAACCAAGAGGAAGGTGGTGGTAACTTTAAGGTAAAAAAGGGGGAAATATAGCCAAGGAAAAAGAGCTTTCCCAACAGCTTCCCAACAACACTAACAAAGTTTCCCCAGTTGGAAAAAAAAAAAAGGAGGTTGTAAGAGGGAAAAAAACCCCATTCATGGTGTCCAAGCCAGGGAACTATTTTTCTCGAGGCAGTTCACAGAGTTAATACACGCTGCAGAACAAAAAAAAGAAGGTAGATTTTACACAACAAAGTGGCAGAGTGATGCGTTCAGGCTGATGCACATGGTTTCATTTCCTGGGGAGATGATTACAAGATGAAAGACAGGCTCCAGAGTAATATTTTTGTTTCACCTGCAAACACTGTAAAAACAATGGGTTCTGGAAAAAATCCAAAATGAAGCTGTGGTGGCAAACTTCAGACCGAGTCACCCCATGGGCAGTGTTTGTATACATCCTATAAAATGCCTGAATAAAAAAGAAGTCAAGAGCAGCAAAGAATTGGGACACCCCCACGTGTTGTCTTAGCTATTTTCTCCAGGAGGAAGTCTCCGAAGGAAAACCCCCCACCCCGTTACTATATTTAATCCAAGACCTTGGCACCGAACAGAGAGAGAAGACTGTAAGTTCTGTCCTGTTGTTAAGCAAAGTTTGCCGGCAGCAGTTGTGAAAAGCACAAAGAATGAAAACCAGAAGCCATTAAAGACAACAGGCACAAAAGGGTGATGCTGCTCAAGTGTTTTACAAGGAGCGGGGTCGTAATCGTGAAATCCTCGGCACATGCAAAAAGTCAAGGGGATAACAAAGAAACTTAATCATCTTAATGTGGCATTTTAATGGTGCTGCTGATTTGCTATGCCAATTCGGAGATAATGAGCCCCTAATGCTACAGATGTTCAGCCAGACTAGAGGAAGAAAAAGGCAAAAAAAAAAAGAAGGAAAAAAGAAAAGCAAAAAGAAAAGCAAAGCTTTTCTTGTATGCCATTTCCTAACTATCCAATTAAACAAATTGTGAAAGCATATAAATAGTTTACCAGGTTTTGACAGCTCTTAATAGGGTTCAGATGCTGGAGAACAAGAAGGGAGTCTCTACGTGCGCACGTTGAAGGATTCTTGGGACTACCCGGATCTGACAGGTATTAACTGGTGATTCATCACCTCTATCTCCACTAATTGTCCCCAGAAATAGCAGCCTAAACCCAAACCCAGGCCTACACCAGACTGGAGCGGGTCCCCTCCCAGACAGCGAGATTCCTTTACCTAAAAGCAGCCTGAAAGAGAGCAGAGGTGAGTGGTGAAACTGCAAAAGGCAGCGGAGTTTCCAAATCAAAGTCAGAGTCCTGGGTGTTTATGAAACCACCCCTACAGTGGAATCAGAGCACTGGGGGGAGACAGGTCATGGACACCCCACCCCGATTCCTTAGCGCACGAAGCGAGGTCTGCAGGCCATCCCAGCACAACCATCACCTGAAGAACACCCCCAGTGCTGTATCTGTGCTTTCTGGCCTTAAATAGCAAGTCTAAAACATGGCTAACACATAACATAAATGTATAGACTGAAAATCTGGGGGCTATAGGTAATGGGGAATTATAAAGCATGAAGTGACCCAATGGGATTACTCTTTGTTTTTTTAATGGAAGCAACAGTCAGACATAAACCAACTTTTCTCCACGGCTGTCTCCTCCACCACTGCAGATTGCAGCTCTAGGGAAGGGAAAGAAGCTCATGCCTTTTTGGCCCAGTTTGGCTGTTTCTTCCACTGACACCAGCAATAAGCTCAGTTTTTTACAGCAGCAGCCATGCTTTTATGAGATCACTGTTTGCCAGCAGAGGAAGCAGCAATCCCCAGGAGCTGATCCGCTCCCAGCCAGAGAGCAGGGGCAGCACCAGTAACAGAGACACAGTGGCAATGAAGGAGGTGCTCCCTCGGCCAGCGAGAATGCCACCAGACTGGTGCCACTTAGGTGCCCCTGAAGCTGAGGACCTTTTTTTGTGTCACCACAGGCCAAAGCAGGTTCTTCTGCACCAAAAAACCCCAAGAGCCAGATATTCAGGGCTTTCATTCTACAACACACTGGAAATCCACCGATTTCACTTCTTTGCCTTACTAAAAATCGCTACTTGGACATAACGGCTTGGATTTGGTTTTCTTTTTGTGCCTTCCAGTATTTTCTTAGTCCTACTGTCTGCTCTCCAGTACCAACCCCAAGCACCTCTGCAGTTGAGATACCCAACAAAGCACCTCGAGCGGTGATTCCTAAACGAACCAGCCCACCCCGAGCACCTGGTGGAAACTTCACTTCTAAAAACAGGAGAGAAACTTTCACAATTCCCCTTCGTGGAGTGTCTGCTGGACGGCAAGGAGCTTCCTTGGTTTTTATTGGGACTTGAAACAAAACCAGAAAGAAATCAAACTGAAGCGTAGCACTGAGAACTGGAAAGAAAAAACCAACCCACAACCCAGTCCAGGCATCATCCTCCCAGCACTCGGATGTGTATTTTCTACTCCATTAATACCAGTGTCTTTCTGTCATTAAAGCACAGCATAATTTATCTAGCTGTACAATTAATTACAACAACAGAAATGATTAAACAACACACATCATCTCCAAGCTCCTGTGAGCCAGGAATTATGTAACTGGTTCTTAAAGCTTCTTATCCAAGCACAAGGATTTTCCTTACAAAGATGTTTATTCCTGTATAAATCTACCATTTCATACTGGTGTTTCCCCGTTTCTGCCTAATGAGAATCTAGTGGGTTTGGGGTTGGGTTTTTTTTTTGAGGATTTTCACTCCAAAGGTTTCCAAAGTATGATGAAGTTACACTAACCAAGCCAAGCGCTGCCAAAGCTGGGGTGACACAGGCCAAGCTCTCGGCAGCACCAGGAGGCACCAGGCCGTGGTTTGGGGAAGGAAATGCAAAAAGAATGCCTTTAACTGACCCAGCAAGCAGAATTTGGGGAAGCAGAGCGTTATTCCCTGAGCCAACACGACTTGGGGCTACAAAACTACAGGGAGCACTGTGCTAAAACCAGCACAGGAGTTTATTTTCATCGTTTTTAATTACAAAAACGTGCCATTAGGTTGCTGGTGCCTACACCCCCAGCGCTGCACAGGGGAACGCCGTCCCACAGCCCTCAGATTTCCCAAAACCCCTCCCAGACCAATTTTTGTTTCACGGATGACATCCTTCCAAATCACAGTAGCAGTAAAGTCTCCCCTCTTAAAAAAAAAACCAACACAGAAAGAGATGAAACTACGAGTTCTCCCCTTCAGTTAGAGGTAAGAGAGCATCACTCACAGAAAACATTTCTAAAATTATAAATCCTAAAGTCCAGAAAGCCAGATACGATCACGACCGTTAAATCAGACTTCAATTAGACAGTTAATCAGAGAACATCTGGACCCAACAGTCAGACTGAAAAAGGCCACATGTTAAACTCAGATAATCGCCTGCATTAGTTATATCAAGGGACCGATTACTAATACGACCACTCAGGCATGATCAGCTCCGGTCAACTGCTGCTTCCAGTGAACTTCACAGCCAAGAAGTTGGAAGTGCAGTTTCATTTAGCCCTTTTTTGAACTCCTCTCCCAACAGTCTGCCTCACAACGCAATGCACTTCTGTCTTTCAGAGGAGGAAAACATGGTATGAAGAGGAAATGCAGCATAGGAGGAAGGACAGGGAAATAGGCGATAATCATCAACGGGATTTTAACACCTACGAGCTGGAGACAGGAGCGTGGTTAAGATGCTGCTCAAAAGCCTCGAGGGCCACAATATTCACAAAACTAAGTGGATTGACTTGATTTGACTATCAAATAATAATAATAATTAAAATAATCCAGCAGCATCCATGACTGGAATCCAGATTCTGAGAGTTGGATGTCAGATTACAAGTGCATTCATAGAATCATAGAATCATTCATTCAGGTTGGAAGAGACCCCCGGGATCATCAAGTCCAACCATCAGCCCCACTCTACAAGTTCTCCCCTACACCAGATCCCTCAACACCACATCCAATCTACTCTGAAACACAGTCAGGGATGGGGACTCCACCACCTCCCTGGGCAGCTGATTCCACTGACTGACCACTCTTGCTGTGAAAAACCTTTTCCTCATGTCCAGCCTAACCCTCCCCTGCTGCAGCTTGCAGCCATTCCCTCTCCTTCTATCGCTCATTGCCCGTGAGAAGAGACCAGCACCAACCTCTCTGCAATGCCCTTTCAAGCAGTTGTAGAGAGGGATGAGGTCTCCCCTCAGCCTCCTCTTCCTCAAACTAAACAACCCCAACTCCCTCAATCCATCC
>VZTM01013265.1:27371-38337 GCA_013400555.1 Jacana jacana
TATCGAATAACCCTGTGCATTCACACTCCTTCTGGACCTCCTCTTGACTGACAGCTTACACCGACAGCCAGGGTATCTCCAAAGCCAGTTCTGGGTTCTGCTAACCAAAATGGGTTAATTAGAGTGAGAAATAGCTGCCTTGAAATGAACAGAAAAGTGCAATTGGAATAGCTGTGTTTGGGTGTCAGCTCTGGGCTACGTCTACCCACCCCTGACAGGAGAGTCTGGGGTGATGTCAATCACTGACAGGCTGAGGTGACACAAACTGGCTGCACTGATGTCACCAAATGTGCCTGGCAGCATTCCTGCCGCTGACACCTAGGCTAAAACAAAGTCAAGAGGATCTTTTGTGGATAACACTCAAGGTGAGACCTTCAGTTCACCGCCAGGCACCAAAGCAGAGAGCCCTGGCACACTTCAGCCCTACAGCCTCCTTGTCTTGGGTTCTAACACTTACAGAAATCCCCTGTCAAGTGAACTTCTGCAGCAGGGCGCTGCTGATGTTGTGAGATAACCCCTGAGTCCCATGAGCAGCAGGGCTCGATCTGGGCTTGGGAGATGTAATATTCTGATAAAAAACGGCGCTTCCTTTTCGAGCAGATAAGTGCGCGTGCGAGCAGCACCGCTGGAACCTCAGTGCGCGCCGAAGCGAGGCCTCGTCATCCTCTCCCGGCTCACTCCAGCCTTTCAACCGCTCCCCCCCCGCACCCCCCGCACCCCCCAGCACCGCAGCAGCAAACCAGCATCCATAAACCGCAGAGGCGGCTTCCACTTCTCTGCGTTTCACAGCCAGGAAAGCCAGCCAGCATTCATAACCCCCCAAAAAGTTGTCTGCCTCAACAGACGAGGGAATTAAGACCTAATTAAAGTGCTGCACTGTGACTCCCGTAAGAGAGAACACGGCTCTTTTTTTTTGGTTTGTTTGGTTTGGTTTTAGTGCCTTTGGGGTTGTTTTTTTTTTTCAGTTTTACATGAAGGACACTTCAGCTTTGGCCGCCGAAATTAAGTGCTGGGGGCACGTAAAGAAAGGAGGGAAATGAAGCGCCTCCTCCCCTCTCTGCCTCACTGCTTGTCTCTTCTCAGACTAGATACAGGAAGCGCCATGGGAACAGCGTATTTTTATGGTTGCAGGCAAGCACACACCATGTGCACCTCAGCGTGCAGCCTCCATTCCCTCGAGGCAAAAAAAAAGGGGGGGTTTTCTTTCTTTTCTCTTTTATTCTTTCTTTTCTTTTTTTCTCTTTCCTCCTCTTCTCCACNTCTCCAATGCCCTTTCAAGCAGTTGTAGAGAGGGATGAGGTCTCCCCTCAGCCTCCTCTTCCTCAAACTAAACACTCCCAACTCCCTCAATCCATCCTCATAAGCCTTGTTCTCCAGGCCCTTCCCCAGCTCCGTGTCCCTCCTCTGCACTCGCTCCAGCCCCTCCAGATCTCTCTGGTGCTGAGGTGCCCAGAACTGGACACAAAACTCAAGGTGTGGCCTCTCTCCAAACCGAGGTTTTTCTAACCAAATCCTCACGTGTGACTTTCAGCAGGGTCCTGTACAGAAGCGTACCCCAGCAACAAGGCACAGCCCCACTGGAAACCAAACTGCATCGATTCCAACGCTCAGGGAACTGTTTGCTGTGTTTTAGCAGAGTTTTGACCCTTGTGGATTTATCTGTCCTTCCTGCCACCCTTCCAGCAGCAACAAATAGTAGCAAAACTGCCCCTTAAACTCACACGTTTTGTGCCAAGCCAACAGCCCGGGTTGGGGGCAAAAGGGGAGTCACCCCAATTAACTGATTTCCTTTCCACCAACCTGTCTTTCTAAAACTGGCTCATTTTCTACATGTGATTTGAGCTCCTGGGGCCGTTTCCTTCATTTTCACTTATTTCCTGCTGGGTGGGGTGAGGAGGGAACACACCACAACTCATCTCCCCTGCACTGGATTTTATTTCCCTGCCCAAGGAGAGTTTTTCCCACCTTTCATTTCAAGGAGCTATTTTGTATGAATTCCAGATGCCCAATGTGGAACAACTGAAGGAAAATGAAGTTTTCAAAGTCAGGGGAAGGAGCCCATCATCTATCGAATAACCCTGTGCATTCACACTCCTTCTGGACCTCCTCTTGACTGACAGCTTACACCGACAGCCAGGGTATCTCCAAAGCCAGTTCTGGGTTCTGCTAACCAAAATGGGTTAATTAGAGTGAGAAATAGCTGCCTTGAAATGAACAGAAAAGTGCAATCGGAATAGCTGTGTTTGGGTGTCAGCTCTGGGCTACGTCTACCCACCCCTGACAGGAGAGTCTGGGGTGATGTCAATCACTGACAGGCTGAGGTGACACAAACTGGCTGCACTGATGTCACCAAACGTGCCTGGCAGCATTCCTGCCGCTGACACCTAGGCTAAAACAAAGTCAAGAGGATCTTTTGTGGATAACACTCAAGGTGAGACCTTCAGTTCACCGCCAGGCACCAAAGCAGAGAGCCCTGGCACACTTCAGCCCTACAGCCTCCTTGTCTTGGGTTCTAACACTTACAGAAATCCCCTGTCAAGTGAACTTCTGCAGCAGGGCGCTGCTGATGTTGTGAGATAACCCCTGAGTCCCATGAGCAGCAGGGCTCGATCTGGGCTTGGGAGATGTAATATTCTGATAAAAAACGGCGCTTCCTTTTCGAGCAGATAAGTGCGCGTGCGAGCAGCACCGCTGGAACCTCAGTGCGCGCCGAAGCGAGGCCTCGTCATCCTCTCCCGGCTCACTCCAGCCTTTCAACCGCTCCCCCCCCGCACCCCCCGCACCCCCCAGCACCGCAGCAGCAAACCAGCATCCATAAACCGCAGAGGCGGCTTCCACTTCTCTGCGTTTCACAGCCAGGAAAGCCAGCCAGCATTCATAACCCCCCAAAAAGTTGTCTGCCTCAACAGACGAGGGAATTAAGACCTAATTAAAGTGCTGCACTGTGACTCCCGTAAGAGAGAACACGGCTCTTTTTTTTTGGTTTGTTTGGTTTGGTTTTAGTGCCTTTGGGGTTGTTTTTTTTTTTCAGTTTTACATGAAGGACACTTCAGCTTTGGCCGCCGAAATTAAGTGCTGGGGGCACGTAAAGAAAGGAGGGAAATGAAGCGCCTCCTCCCCTCTCTGCCTCACTGCTTGTCTCTTCTCAGACTAGATACAGGAAGCGCCATGGGAACAGCGTATTTTTATGGTTGCAGGCAAGCACACACCATGTGCACCTCAGCGTGCAGCCTCCATTCCCTCGAGGCAAAAAAAAAGGGGGGGTTTTCTTTCTTTTCTCTTTTATTCTTTCTTTTCTTTTTTTCTCTTTCCTCCTCTTCTCCACCAAGCTTTTAATAAACATACTACTCCAGCCCTCTGCCTGGTTGCTTGCTCTGTACTTAGCAATCATCAGAGTCCAAGCCCCTTTACAAGGAGGCGGATCGCTTTGCTCGAGCAGCATCTCCTCGCCGCCGGTTAGGGCACAGGCGGAACAAACACCGCGTCCACCAGCGTGTTGGCACGCGCTCAGAGAAGGACAACTAGGGAGCTGTTTGCTGAAAAAGTGCAGGTTTTTTGTACATAGACCCAAAAGAGGACCGGCTGCGATGGCCTTTCAGCAGCTTTTTGAAAGGGTCCCAGCACCACGTTCTGCAGACCGAGCAGAAACGGCTCCAAACTGGAGTTAGACAACGTCTGGATGCGACCAGGCTCCAGCTTCTCAAAGGCTCAGAGTAAGTGCCCACGGTGTATTTTGGAGTGTTTTCATGCAAGAGTCACAACAACATACAGTCCAAGACATGGGAAGATCACTGCTTACTACAAACACCCGATGACACATGGCAAAACCAGACCTCGTCCTGCTGAAGAAAAATCCAGGCCACAGACATGGTAAGGCAGGGGAAAGCAGGGTATCAAAGGCTTCATCTCACCCTGTGAGTCAGTGGTCTCATACTCTCAGGATGGCCTTCAGCAGATGGAACAAACCCTGTGGGCATGGATCATGCAGGGCTTCAGGATTAAAAGTGAAAGGAGAGGTTTCTGTTGGGCAGGCTAGCAGCAACGGTGAGCTGCCAAGATGCCGACGCGGCATCACAAAAGGGGTGGATCACGAATAGCACCATTGACATTTATGAGAACCACACCACTGGTTTCTTCAGGGTTTCTCTTTAGATGTGATTTGCAATGAGGGTATCAGTGATCACACCTGGAAAAGGGTCAAATACAGCCTTTTTTGCCTTTAAACAGACTTTTCAGGTGTTGGCAGGAGATAATCCATTAGATGTCCCAAGAGCCGGCACCGATACTGAAGGTATTTCTCTTCTCTGATTCTGAAGAATATACTATATATTCATTTTTACCAGGGCTAGTGATCCCCAAACGATAACACTCCCACCAAGGCAGCACTGCCAGAATGTGGTTTCACTTATCTAGAAGGCAGACAGATAGTTACTGACCCACAAGGACTGCTCAGTGACTAACATCGCTGCCACTGGTGATCTGAAACTTACATGGGGGGCATGACAGGAAAGTAAAGATTATTGCTGAATTTTAGGATCCAACAGCAACTGAACATCGTTAAGAAGGAATTTCAGTGCACCCACTGCTGAAGGCACAGCCTAAAGCTCTAGCACAGCGTGATTAAATATTTAAGATTTATTGGACTTCCGGTATCAGAATGACTGCAGAGAACTCTGAAGTGAAGCAATGAAGTAAACACAATGTGTGTATTTCATTTTGCACCATTTTGCCCTCAGATGCTGCAGCTGCCTTTCTTGTGTGCATTTACAACAGCTTTCCCCCAGCAATCACCTCTTTATTCCTACAGAGACAATCGAAGAACAGAGCTCTGTGGCCCTGAGCGGGTTCGTACCCACTTTCCAGTGAGCAAATGCTCTCATGGTAAGGGAACCTAGTAAAGACCTGGCCTTTTACTGACAGCTATAGCCTCATCTTTGACATGTGAATTTTCAGCATTTGCATTCCCAAACAGATTGTAAAGAGACTTTAGGAGACCACCAACAATATAAAAAATTAATGGTATGTAAGAGTATCAATGTAAACGTTCTCTCAGACGTGTTTTAAGTTGTGCCTTAGATAAATGTATGGAAAAGAGCCTGAGAAATGGTGCTGAAGCTGAAGGGCACAGTCAAGGAAGAGAAATAAACCTCCCCTGATGTCATGACACTGTGCAGGCCAGGGGAATAGACAGGGCTTCTGGTGGGGAGGAGTTAGAGCAATTCCTCTTGTACATTCAATACTGAGGGGTTTGTGAAAGAAACCCTGCCCTGGCTTCCTGTATCCACAGCTCAGTGACGAGGAGGAGCAGAAGGCACGGGAAGGCAGAGGTAGAAGTGATCTGGCACAAGTGGAAATGGCATAAAGGATGGACAAGGAGCTGGAATGCAGCTGTGAATATTTTATGTGCTGCAGAGCCTACAAGAGACACCAGATGCCTTGGATGTAGAAAGGCTCAAGCCTTCCATGTTCTCTGGAGAAAAAGATCAAACTTCTCTTTTTAGGGCAAGCAGAGCAGAACTCACCTGCCCAAGCGAGAGTCTACACAGCAGGTATCTGCACCAAGCTACTCTCCACTGACAGAGTCCTGCTGAGGAGCTGCTACTCTGGGCACAGGAGGTACTTCATCCTAAATCAGACACTCAAATTTGGTCAGAAAATCTGTGCACTTTCACTCCATCAACTGCCACGAAAGGCCAGAAGCCACTACAGCTCTAGGTACCAGTGCTGGAGACACCTAAGTGAGATTAATTTCACCCTCCTCGCGGACTCCTTTGCCTCGTGCAGCACCCCCTTGGGTGTTTTACATTGGTTTGTTCTTTGTTCCTAAATAGAAAAAGGTTAATCTTTAAGGATGCAAAAGTTGAACCCCTGAAGGTTGCTTTATTTTGGACTAAAATGAAAACACATTCACGTTAAGGGGAACAACCAAGGGCAACCAAACCAGAGATGATTCTTTGGGGATTTACTTGATTCATGTGATACATCAACGCTACCTCAAAACTACAAACCAAAGCCACAGACATCATTTGTCTTGACACTGCTGAACTGCCATGGACATGCAGTACTTGAAAGGCAACGTGAAACTGGTAAAATATCGTGTGTCTTTTCCCCAGTTCACTTATACCACATCCTTTACCAGGCAGCATTTTTCACTGTTTGTGGTTGAGAGCTGGCATAAATGAACACGCTCAGCTCACTGGCAGGAATGTTTATTAATGCTGTGATTTCAGTTTATGACCTACTGCATCAAGGAGGAAATTCAAAGTCTCCTGCTCTGCGTCTATGTCACATACACACCCAAATCCTGAGCCCCGAGGGGAGGGCCTGGAAGGTTGCTGAGCCCAGGAGCTGCTGCTTTATCTTCTAAGTGAAGGCAGCCTAGTAGTTTTTATTAAAATAAGGAAATAGGCATTTAGGTAGGAACTCTTAAGTAAAAAATAGCATATCTTGTTTTAATATTGTATTCCTACCTGTCTCTTCTTCCAGAGTGGTGTAGGAAGCAAATGCAACAGAAACATGGTAAACTGACCAACCTTCTGTTGACCCCCAGTTTAAAGTAGAGAGTTTTCAATTGTACAGGGCTGAGCTGTGAGCGAGCTACGAGTCTGAGGTAAGTTGTCCTTCTAAAAACCAATAATTATTGCCAAGTCATTTTTCAGGCATCAGGGGAGGTGAACACCATCACTAAAAAGTGCAGTCCTAACACACCTTCTTCACATGCAAACGACCTGTGCGAATCTGTACGCCGCACCACAAACACACCGGAGAAGAGCTCACCACAGGCACGTGCTTTTTTCCCTTGCCAGCCATACTTCCCAGATCCCGTAAGAGTGACCTTTGCAAAACACACAGGAGGTTCCCTGATGGAAAACACTCGCTCCTCCTCTAGAGCACGTGGAAATGCTCTCAACTAATTGTCTTGTTATTCCTTTTACAGACACGTGGGAAAACCAAAGCCATGATCCAGAATGAGCTTTCTAAGCACTCTCACAGCGTAATCAGACGAATAAAAAGACAAATTTATAACTATGATTTTTCAGAATTCAGTCTCCACTTTACCTCCTGCTTCTTCATTAGACTGATTGTGTTCCTTCATATCTTCCCCATTATCCATACTTTCCATCTCCTGGGATTTGTTCAGATCACAGTCTGTCAAAGCCTCCTGTCCTTCTGAAAACAAACAAATAAACAGACAAACAACAAACCAATAATTAACTACTTGTGCTTGATGAATTGGGAGTGTTTAGTTTGAGGAAGAGGAGGCGGAGGGGAGACCTCATCACTCTCTACAACTGCTTGAAAGAACATTGTAGAGAGGTTGGTGCTGGTCTCTTCTCATGGGCAATGAGCGATAGAAGGAGAGGGAATGGCTGCAAGCTGCAGCAGGGGAGGGTTAGGCTGGACAGGAGGAGAGAATTCTTCCCAGCAAGAGTGGTCAGAGCCTGGACTGGGCTGCCCAGGGAGGGGGTGGAGTCCCCATCCCTGACTGTGTTTCAGAGTGGTTGAGATGTGGTGTTGAGGGATCTGGTGTAGGGGAGAACTTTGTAGAGCGGGGCTGATGGTGGGACTGGATGATCCCAAAGGTCTCTTCCAACCAGAATGATTCTGTGATTCCATGAATACTGCCAGGTGACTGCCTCCAAGTATCTGCAAACTCCCAGCATTGCTTACAACGGTCTATCTATGGATGCATTAACTGCAATTTGGTTGAACAGATTTGCTTCCCAAAGCTCCACACAAACTCACAGAGTACACACTTTTAACTAAATCTGAAGCTTTTGCTCAGATTTAACTCTTCTTTAGGTTGTTCTAAATGACAACAAACCGGGACTGAAATCCAGCATACGTAACTGTATCGTATGCACCCTGGCCAACGCTGCTAGCAGGTAAGCAAGCAAGCTCTTCAGAGCCTGGAAAAGGAATCACAGCTCTACTTTGCTCGTTTGGGCAAAATATTAATCATTCTGGCCCCAGGCCAGGAAACTGCTCAGGCACGTTTCATCAGAAACCTCTTTGAACCCAGTCGCACTTCTCTGCTTATTTCACACACGTCTTGTTGAGCAGCAGCGTTATCACAAAGTCTCCACCAGTAGGGCCCAGAAATCCCAGCCTCTCTTCTCTGATACAAAGCCACAATTTTAACTCTAGCAACATGGATTTGGGTGAAGTTTTTCAAATAGAGGCTCTTTCATCCATTCCATCCTACAGACTAACTCCACTTTAGGCACATTTCTGTAAGTTTCAGATCAGTATTTTGTTTAAGAAACTGACAGCGTTTTCTTTCAACAATCCTGTGAATTTTTAAAGCTTGCAGCAACCCCATGAAATTGCTGTTAAAATTATTTAACTTATTAACTGCTGGATAGTAAAAGAAAGAACCAGTCCTTCCCAAGGTAAACTTTACACTGGATCTGGAAAGTTTTATTTTTTTGATTAACAAGAAAGTAAAACACTTGTCTGACTCACCCCAGAGGTTTGTTTTCATATTTTCAGAAAAGCAGCCAACCAAAAGAATCACATTATTCTTGCTTCCCCAATCAAAACTTCCAGCTTTCTCCTGAACACACTTCCTTCCCCACTACACAGTCTTTTCTTTCCTTCAGTATCATTTTCCAGTAATACATTGAACTTCCACAGTTTTATTTCAATTCCAGAACTTACTTTTTGCCTTCAATGCCCATCTCTCTATTTGTGCTGGGAACGTAAACACGCTGCAATACAGGTATTTTTCTCCATTTCAATACAAAACGTTCAAGAGACGGTGAAAGAACGGAAGTTGAAGAGCACAGTACCTGCAGCCATGGGCTGTTCCTGAGAATTACTTAGGTCCATACCTGCCTGTGAATCTGCAAAAGAGAGAAAAGCAGTCTGAGGTGCTCAATCTGCAGCATTCTGAGGTGCTCAACATGCAGCATTCTGAGGTGCTCAATATGCAGCATTCTGAGGTGCTCAACATGCAGCATTCTGAGGTGCTCAATATGCAGCATTCTGATGTGCTCAATATGCAGTACCATTCATGACACGGGCAGCATAATCTTAGACATTCCCTATTTTCTGGAGTGAAAGCAAAACTGCAAAGTTCTCAAAGAAACAAATACCAAATACTCGTTCTGCTCCGTGCTATGACTTCTTGATATATTGAGCACTGGCACGCACCCAGAAAAGGGATTAAGTATCTTCTAGCTTTAAAAAATTATAGAGCTCAACGATTTACGCTTTCGATTTAACACCTCCTTTTGCAGCCTGTGAGCACAGCACAGCGGCACTCGCCCTGCACGATGGGAATGTCTACACAGCACAAAGTACAAGGTATTTTCACATTCCTTTTCCAACACAAAGGGAAACCCCCGCTATCTTCACCGGATCTGCTTGGTTCCTGGGGGAATGTTAAGTCTAGTTCCCATTTAGAAACTGTGATAGGGATCATATATGAGGAACTTTGAAACAGATGTGGAGGACTCCCCGTGTGTCCTGGTTTGCCAAAGCACTGACCGCTCTGAAGACAACCCGAGCCGCAGGTGTTTGTATCTCCCACTCCAGTGCCCAAAATTTCAGCTGACAAGTTTAACTGGAGGCACAGACCTGACCTGTCTAGTTGACTCTTTACTCAATACCTTGCTGTCTTGAGATCTCACCGATACGAGCCTTCGGTGTCACAGGTCCCTGCTTCCTTCCTCCTTTCTTTCTTTCTTTCTTTCCTCCTCCTTTATTTGCCTCTTTTTTTGTTGTTGTTTTTTTTTTTTTAACGTGCCAGAAAATCTTTTCCCATCTTTGAACATAAAACCAAAAAAAAAAGTAGTAGCTCCAGGACTGGTAAAATGAATTCCTGGCAGTTACATAACAGAAATACACCCGCGGCGGCCCTGAGGTGTTAACCACGGGTGACATTTACCCCATAATTAGCTATCTCCACCACCACTGCACATGGAACATTTTTGTGGTCTCTGCAACGTCAAAATGTAAAGCCCTGTTAACTCTACAGAAAAGAAAAGCCTGGTATCAGATGAGGCTCCCCAAAAACCTGCACGGAGACAGATCCCGAGGCGTCCAACAAAAGAAAGGCAAACTCAGAGAAGGGGAAAATAAAAACCCCCAAAACCAGCAACAAGAGAACTATCCAGCAAATCCTTTTTCAAATGTTTGGTTCTGTTGTCTCCCAAATGAAAGCATCCCCTTCCCTTTTCCCAACAATAATGGGTCTGAGAGTTACACCACGCATGTAGAGCCCATTACTCTTAACTAGCTATTGCCAAAGAGCAGCAAGAAAAGTCCAAGGTGCTTAAGGATGGAGTTATTAATGACTGAAGCCACCCAGCAGCGGCCCGAGCTCGTCAGGGTGGCACCCCAGACTGACTGCAGACCAGCTGTTAAGCTCCTGGCACTTCTGAAACCTATCCTAGAATTAAATCAGAGCTCCTGTCCTTTCAGGCAAGTTCAGTGTGAATGCAAGCTTTTCATTAAGCGTCCTTTAAATACGTTGCCTCATCTCATAAAGGGTCACAGAATGAAATGACAAAAAGCTCAAATATCTACTAAATGGGTATTTTTTAAAATAAATAAATAAGATCAAGGAAATGCATAGTTAATGGTTCTTAGTTTGTCTCTGTTTCTTTTTATCATCCCAGGAGAAGAGCAGCAGAGAGAAGCACACACCCCAATTTATCCTGCCAATAATGATGGGGAACCGTCGGTAGATACAGGGTACGGGAACGAAATTCTCTCTAGTATTGATTTTAATTTTACATTGCAATAATATACCTAAATTACTCAAATTGTACCTTGTAATTGTGCAATGAATTAAGCTTCGGGCAAGACAGTGAAATCCCCATTATTCTGCAATAACTGAAGGAAACTTTAATTGCACCCAGAAATCCTGTGCAGTTGCCCCATTTGGGCGATAAAGCACCAAACTAGTCAAAACCCCAGGATTAAGCATAAAAAAGGCGCCGGGGGGGGGGGGCAGCGG
>VZTM01013272.1:0-15091 GCA_013400555.1 Jacana jacana
TCCCTCCTGGAACCAGGACAATGGCTAACATGGATTTCCTGATGCTTCCTTTTCCTCTCCTCCTTCCCAAAGCTGGGTATTCTGCCCTACTTGACAAGGGGCCAACAGTTGCACTGTCTTCCTCCCATCCTTTCTCTAACTATAAGCTTGTTTTTTCCAACTCCTTTACTTTTGTGCAGTGCTCCGCCTCATGCCTCCACCCCCCATCCTGAAGAGTCCTTTTGTGTCTGTGAAAGTGCAAAGTGAATAAAATTTGTGTGAGCAGTCAAGGCTGTTGTCCTCTTGTAGCTTTCATGTGAAACTTGTGCTTGCTTCTTCCTTTTTGCACTCAAAATACTACTACAGGGATGTAGTGTACTGTAAAAATGTTATGTGGCCTTATGTGCCTCTTGATTATGAAAAATAAAAGTTGAAAACCAAGGTGATTGTTACAGTTGAATTAACAAACTTTTTTAAGGCAATGTTTAAAAAGTACTTCAATTATCAGTGTATTCCAAAAGTTACAGCCTGAAACATTAAAGGCTGGTTTCTCCCCCATGAAGCTTTACCTGAGCAGGGCCCCAGCAGTGACAATTGAGGTCTTGGGTCACAGTGCTGATCAGAGGCTTTTTTCTCCTGAGACACCATTGGAAATATTGCTTAATTTTTTATAAAATGTCAGGGTTTCAATTAGTTTGGGATATTTTAATTTGTTTCCTGAATTTTTTTTTTGGTAAATCTTTCCTTTTCCTACTGAAATTCTTTTTCATTTTGTTAATCTAGCTGCTTCAGGTATTCTTTTTAAGCTTGTGTGACACACATTAGCTGAGAATTATTGTAACTGATGTTCTTACATGGTATGAAGCTACACAGGCTGCAAAGTGACTCTGATGCTTTTGTTAATTGGCAGAGATAATGGTTTCAAAGGAAATTTTTTGCTGAAATTGTTACAGAACTATTTGTTGATACAAAGAGTTGGACTCTCATTTTAGATCTGATCTGAGATGTAATACTCTGTGTTTTGCCTAGGTATAGATAGCACCTTGGCTTGCTGCATTATACTCAAGTTACTGAATCTCATTGAACGTTTTAAAAGTAATTACTATTTCATCAGAAAATGTGGTTTACCAGAAAACTATATAACAGTGAAGGTTTTCTCCCTAGGCCATGTGTGCATATGCAGACCATATGTGTATCCAGTGATTGAGCACAGGCTCTCCCTATTGCCTTTCATACTTTGATAACCTTGGTATTCACATTATTGACCATGCCAGGAGCTTTTTTTTTTTGCCAAATATGCAGTGTGAGAGTGAACTGTGAGAAATGGAGTCTTGCTTCCTCTGTGCTGGTTTAGCTGAATGAACGTGGGAGCTTGTGGACAGCTGTGCCCCCATCTGTAAGGTGGACACTTACTGTTTCCTCCTGTTCTGGGGGCTAGAGGAGGGCAGAGGGTAGCTTCCAAGCTGAACAGCAGGAGGACAAGGCATCCTGCAGAGTATGGGGCTTCACTTTTTACCTACGGTTGGTACAGAATCTCTCTGCCTGTTGTTCAAGCTTACAATGGAGAGATTCTGGCAGTTTCATAGAGCATGGGGGTGGTCTGTGAATCTAAGGTTGTTCCTATGGGCAATGAACTACTAACTTGGGCTATGGGCTGCTTTAAGGATATAAATGATTTTCAGTCTTGGAGAGATAATGGGAAGTTCAGCTGCTGGGCCATGCTTTAGGAGTGCAACGGGAGGCATACAATTTGCAGTAAAAATTAGGAAAGTTAAAGGCTTTAAGCAAAAAATTTTCCACAAAGGTTGATTTGAAAGGGGGAAGGGAAGTTGTAAAAAGTGTAAATGAGGTTGACTATTTGATAGCTCAGGTTTGTTCCTTAAGCTCTTGTGGTACTTGGAATGTGCTAAAAAGCTGGGGCAAAACACTTCCAAAGGCTCCTCTAAAAAGGTCAATTAAAACTGAAAAACAAATTACAATGCAAATAAGTGGTTTTTTTTCTTTTAAGTTAACTACAGTAAATCAGTACACATACAACTGAGCAACAGGTTTTAAATACATTTGAGCAGAAAACACATACAGGAGCACCCTATTCTAATTTGAAGTTGCATTCCCTTGTTGGTGTGGCAGTGATCGTAGCGTCACCAAAGACTAGTGACCAGTAATGAATGTGTCGCACTTGAAGATCCCTCTAGGGTTCTGATTCAATCTTTTGAGTTATAGGATCAGGACAAAATGAACTATTTTTCAGGCTTGTAAATATGTGACAAATGACAGTGCAGGAACTATTGATTCCAATCACACTGATACAATGTTTCATAGTCAGGACAGACCCGCTTTACAAATTACTTGCAAGTTGAACAGCAAAGCCATACATAACATGCTTCAAACCGTATCAATCTTCTAGGGTGTTTCTGTCACTAGTTGCCTTCAGATTTGAATAAATTGCCCAAAATTGAAATGTGTGTTTTAAATATTTTTTTTTTTCTGGATGAAGTCAGGTCAGCAGTGCTTTGACTTGAAGCCAAATCAGACAGAGGGACTTGGGCCCCTTATACAGGGTTGGGGCTCTTGTACAGCAGCAAGCGCACACTGTCATTTATCTAATGTTGGCAATGTTTAAATCGTCTGTAGACGTGAATAACAGACTCTCTTCCCTGTAGAGGTTGTCACTGTAATTATTGCAGTACAATAAATACCTAAAGATTAATCTAGAATACCTCAGCTGACTCCTCAGTTACATTTTTTGGAGAATTTCTTTGAAACAGCAAGCATGAATAGAAAATGTGGTTGAATTTTCAGTATATTTCTAGAGCTAAGATATTAATGTAATGTAATCTCAATAAAACACTTTATCGTGAATGTTTGAGAGTGCAGGCTATTAGAAAACCATTGCCTGCTTGGAAAAGAGACAATGAACAAATAAAAAAATTGTTGTATACACATGTTGAATATACAGTTTTCTCCTGGGAGATCCTTAGAGAGGCCAACTGCATGTGACAAGTTCTTAGTGTCACTTAACATATTAATGAAAACTTCCTAGATGCTATGGTGATGAAGGCAGTATAGTAACCTATACAAAATGGATAAAACATCTCTAGTCCAGTGTCTGTGTATAAAATACAGATTTTTCAGTGGTAGTCTGTGTTATAGCTAGGGAACTACCATATTGATAATGCATGATTTTTCCCTCTGCTTAATACCAAAGTCGAGTGAAAGCTGAAAATAGAACACTTGAGATTTTTAGTAAGGGATAAAATTACAGGAGGCTTAGAAAAGCTCCTTTGATTAACTGATAGTACATGGCCCACAGTGCTTTTCAGTGGGATATGAATAAATAGCTTCACCTGAGAACAGTTCTTGGCCATTATCTTCACAGTTACTTGCAGTAGGAAAAAAATAAAAAGGAATATCCATGTTCCTAATGAATTATTATAGTGCACTTTTGGTTAGAGAAAGGGATGCAATAGTCTGAGCTATGTAACTATTATTTCTGTTTCCCAGCTTGCTACTATTACCCAGAATTCAGCCTTAGTTCACTGTACTTATCACATACTTACCTTAAAGGAGCCCTGAGTGATGATTTATTATAGACCTTTTTCCTGCTGCTTGAAGGAACAAGCCATCTGTGTACCATAAAGGTATGATAAAAAGCTTTACAGTGTTGTCTGCGAGGCAGATCTAGACAGTTATTACAAAGAGCAGCTCTTGTTTTAGAACAGACTTACAGCACTAGGACTCTGCTGGACCAGCTGGGATGTAGTCCCATCCTTTGCTTCCCACTCTTTCACTCCTTCCTTCTCATGTATTTTTCTTCTCCATTAAAGTGTGATAAACCAAAAGGCACGAGAGCTAGGGAAACAGTAATGCTACAACCAACCCCTCATTAGAAAGTCAAGTTCCTGGTAGAGCTGTAATTAAGTAGGGTTTTGTTCACCCACATAACTGTATGAAACCATGTCATTGGCTCAGTCTACTCAAGCCAAGTCAAGCTTCATATACTGACCTCACTAAGTGGAATCTTGGACTGGAAGCTATTTTAGCTGCATCATGCTGCTAAATCTAGGCTGTAATTGCCTGGATTTTATTTGGCTCTATAGGCTCCAGTTATAACCCAGTCAAAGCACAAAGAATTTAGATTTGCCAAGCCAGGTCAAGTCAGGCTTGCAGCTTCCCAAGTGAATTTTTCCTCAAGCTGGAATTCACTTTTTTTTTTAAATATTTTTTTACTGCTTCACTTGGTTGATCAATGGGTCCCATTCAATGATAATATTGACTTAGAAAACTATCTCAGAATGTCAGATGAAGTTCACACCACTTCAGACTACAGAAGGCAGTGCTAATCATCACACTTTATAGCAGAGCAACAGTGCAAAATGAAGAGAGGTTTTAAACCCTTTCCCGAATCTACAGGAAGATGCTGTTCCAGTGCTTTGTCATAGGTTTAGAGAAGCACTTAATTGCAACTTTTCACTAGTTTCTGTTACTGCCTAGAACCCTGAGCTTGCTATGCTATAAGTAGCTAGACTAACAATTTCTAACCCAATATTCAAACATAAATGTGTCAGTCTAGTTTTGTATGCAGCAATTTAATCTGTCGTGCATTTCATGTTGACATCGGTACTTCCAAAGGGGGAGCTCACTTAGGCCTTTTTGTTTCAAACAGCGAATGAGAATACAGTAGCATGCTCCAGTACTCTTTACAAAACACCTGTGAGGGTTAGAGCAAACCTCAGGAAAACACAAGTTTAAGTATCACAGGTTCTCATTGTTACCTCAGCCAATTCAGATCCAAATTTGGCATTCTTATGGTAGTAATTATTTGATGTTAGCTGGGGAAAAAAAAAATACTGAAGGATGAGAATAACTTATATTCTCCCTTTCCTTTGAGTTGTCCACAGAAGTTTGATGTTCCTGAGGCTTGATTTTTGCCTTTGAATGGTACAGTACACAGGGTAATGCATACTGATGAAAAAGAGTAAGAAAATAGACAATTTCTTCTTAGTCTTCAATGGTGTTGCTGCTACTGGGGAAAAAAAAAAAAAACAAAAAAACCAAACAACTCAAGTTGCTGTGGCAGCTCCATAAGCAAAGGGACAGACTTAGCTCCACTTTCCCACTGGTCATTTCAGCTGATGTACTGAAAAAGTTCACACCATGTATAAACCTGGTGAAAAAATGTTTCCAAGTATGTCTGAGAGAAACCTATGGGAAAGGGAAATCTAGAGCAAAGCTTTTATGTTCTCAAAAATACACACTGACTCCATCTGAGAGCTTTCAGGAAAGCCACAATTAAACCTTTTTCTACTTATAGCCTACAGAGCATGTATCACCTGTTTGCTATGTGTGCTCAGGTTGGAAATGTTGGTATCTAGGTAAACTTGTAATACCTCGTTGGATAAGCAATTTCCGAATCTGGCATCCAGTGCATAAGATCCATTTGTAATTCAGGTCCTGGGAACTGAATATAAAATTAAAGCTTGCTTAACAATTTGATATATTACTCTTAGAAACACAACTGGATACTTGGACATCATCTGGTCCAACCCATCTGTTCAAGCAGGGCCACCTAGAGGCAGTTTCCCAGAGTAATGTCCAGATGGCTTCTGAATGTCTTTAAGAGTGGAGATTCCACAACCTCTCCGGGATATCTGTGCAGTGCTGGGTCACCCTCACAGTTTAAACAAAAAAACCTAAAAACAAAACCAAAACAAAACCCAAAAACCACAAGAAGTATTTCCTATGTTTAGAGAGAACCTCCTGTGTTTCCATTTGTACCCATTTCTTCTTCAGTCACTAGGTGCTGCCGGAAAGAGCCTGGCTCAGTCCTGTTTGCACACTCTCTTCAGGTGTCTATATACATTGATGGGACCCTCCCTGAGCCTTCTCTTTAGACTAAACAATTGCAGCTCTCAGCCTTTCCTCATAGGACAGATGCTCTAATCCCTCAATCTTTATGGTCCTTTGCTGGACTATCTCCAGTATGGCTCTCCATAGTGGGAATTTGTTGATTCCTGGACCCTTGTCCAAGATCTGTGCCTGTACAGTGTGTCTGGTCTGCCACCTCCTTTACTTGTAGCAACCCATAAAGATCTAGGAATATAGGTGTGGACACTTACTTACTAAATCTAAGCATGTAATGAGAATCTTTAACCTGTTACGTTATCTTTAAACTCATGCCATTAAAAAGAAGATTGCATTTACTCTGTCCTTTAAAATGTGAGAGTACAGCCTGGATGCAGCTACACTAGTGAAGTGAACACTAGGAGTTCACAGCAGTGGTACCCAGAGTCCCACCGCTCCTTGAGCCCATGCAGCTGGTGAGAAGGGATTACATCCTGGCAGGGTTTTTTCACAGAAAGGGTATCTTCTGCCTCTGAGCTGGTGCAGAGGGCGATACAATTGCAAGGCTACTCCATCTGCATGCAGACCTCAGGAGCAGCAGATGGCTGGCTGCTGTTATTAAACTGTGCATTTTTCCCTGAAGAATTAAGGTTGTCCAAGTGTAATAACCTTTCCTTTTTATCTCAGGATTGCTCTCAAACAACAGTTAAAAGCGGGGAAAGTGCTGATAAAACGTTATCCCTTCATCTTGGCTACTGTATTTAGATTTTTCTGTGATTTTTGTGTGATGTAGCCAAAGAAAAGTTTAAATATATATTTGACGCCAAAAATTGGAGGAAAAGCAACAAAGAAAATGTGTTCATTAAATGGAGATCAAGTGAACTGCATGAATAAAGGTCTGGTGTGTATCCTTTCTACAATTATTAAGAAGGGAATGTCTATTAGTAGCACTTTGGTGTTGCCAGGATTTTATAGCATCACTGAATAACTCTCCTGTAACCTTTGGCTCTTGAGCATTTTTCCCTACTTGGGGGGAATGTTCTTTATTATCCATGGAAACATAAAAAATTATTTCATTTAAAATTAGATATGTACATCCTCAGGTGTCTGCTATATTTCATTAATACTGAGTAATGTCACCCTTCTAACTGATTAAATGCATCTCTAATAGAGCAATATTTTTGAAAGACAATAAAGTGGCCTTTGAAGTGTGCAGTACTTCCAAATTCATCAGACATTATTTTGATTTTAATGGCATGAAGTCCAGTGGTACTCAATTGCTCATTCACTTGAGTCTTTTCTACTTAAGAAAAAGAATTTAGCATAATTCATAATCTCAAAATTCAAATTGGTTTTCAAGTTAGTGTTCCCAGAATCTTGGAATATGTGTACATATTGCTATCTTTTTCAGTGCTTAAAGCAAGCTTGTGTGCATGATTTTGCACAAATAGGTAATGTGCCGTTACTAATAGCCTACTTTTTAAACCATATCAGGCAACTTCTCCCAGCATGAAACAAATTAACTATTGGGGATCTAAACCAGAAATCATTGATAGATCATAGTCAGGTCTTCAGGGTTAGCTTGAATCATAGTGCTAGGGGTGAAAGGTCAGAACTTCAAATACTTCCCAATTCGTTATTTCCTTTCTTAATAACATTCGCTTAGATACAGCTGTTACTACTTCCAGGCCCAAATGTGTAGCCTTGTTTGATAAAGATTTCATTCGGGGAAAAATCTGTGTGGAGTTTCTTCTTAACTTTGTAGCTGAAGCATTAAATGATCAAACCAATAGCCAGGTCACTTGCGTACAACATGAGTGCACAGCCATCCGGTGCACCATTGCATACGTTAAAACCTGAGTAGGGCAGGGTACAATAAGAAAAACTCCCTTTTCCCTTTACTAATGGCTGATTTTGAGTCTATGTGAACTAAAATTAGATTAAAATGGAAGGACTTGGGATAGTTCCTTGGCTGAAGTGAATTTTGGCAGCCCACTCATAGGGACATCCTGTTCCTGAGCAAAGACAAGTTCATGGTCTGCAGGCTGTATAGGTACCCAAGCCCTTGTAGAGGTCTGCTGTTTCAAGGCATGTCCAGGAGTAGAGACAACATTAGCAAAGTCCAATAATCCTTTGCTGGCAGAATGGGTCCCCATGGGGCCAATCCAGCTGGCATACGTTCGTGCAATCCACTAGCTCATCTGAGGCTGCAAAGCCCACCCCTGCCCCTGAACTGGCTGGGGTGCTCTAGCCTCCTCTGCAGAGACATGAAGTCTTCAAGAGCTACTCTTCTGAACACCTTGTCTTGGAGTATAGACCTTATGTGTGCCTTCCTGCCTTGGAGTGTCTTGCACAGTTTGTCAGAAGTGGTATGTTGGAGCATGTTTATAACAGAGGCAAGTGGGATTTGTAGAGTGTTTTCCCAAAAAATACAGCTGGTTCCCTTCAGGAAGCAAGGCTGGGTTTGTAACAAGTAGTCTCTTAAAGTTTGTATTTTGTCACTAGCCTGTGTGTCAGTGATTTCAGAACTTTAATGTAATCAATAGTTTACAAATGGCTGGAATTAAATGTCAAGGGAAATTTCAAAATCTGTGTAAATGCATTAACTTTAAACAGAGGCTCTCCTTTCCTATTTCAGGTAAGCAATTAGCGTTTGGCCTTCCCTAACTTTATTTTTCTTTCAAGTGTTTTTATTCCCCCCTAAAATATTTTGTTCCTCTTCTGAATGACAGGAAATATATCAAAGAAAGGTGTGGTAGTTTTGCAGATTTTTTTTCATTTTGCTGATTTCTCTCTATTCACTAGTGCCTAGACTGGTAAGCACTGTGGTGCAGTGCACCCCTTGAGTGCAGCAGTGATTGCTTCCTCCTTGTGAAACTTCAAGGATTAGTTCTACTTGGGTAACATGTGAAAGCACACTTGGGTCCTGGCTGCAGCTTCCACCTGGAAATTCATTAGATGCCAACAAAACATGTTATTCACCAGAGATAACACTTTATTTATTTCCCCCAAAAGGACTTGTAATTCTGTCATTGCCTTACTGCTGCCATAATATTCTTTGATTTGCCTACTAAACAAATACTGTTTGCTGTTAGATTGGCCAAGATTTCATTTAAAGTCTGTATGTGTCTTTAGTCCATAAGAACTATGTTAGTAATCAGTTTAATGAGCTGTATGTGTTCCTTCTTATTCTTCAGCCCACTGAAAGATAAAACATGTATGCAAGTAAGAACTACTAGCATACATTGCAAATGAAGTTTTGGAGATATGTTGTATGGTTTTTTTCTTCCTGGTGAAGACTTTGTTCATTAATTGTGTTGATATTTTTTGTCAGCTATACTTTTATGTAGCCACCTAAATGGATAATTCCAGGTCTGCTTCCATGTCTGAATTTTTGTCTAACATGGCACCCAGAATACTGTTGTTTTACAGCCCAACATTAATTCCGGGGAGTACATGACATTGTTTTCTTGTCATGGTGGTATAATATTTCTGTTGTTTTTCCTCTTGTTTAGTATATTGACTCTAGAGATGCAGTGAATGAAACTTGCTTGTAGCTGCTCTAAGCAGAAACATATGAAGTGCCATTGGTCAGTGGTAGTAGTAGATATGTTCACAGGTTCATAACTAAAAGTTGTGTAATTTGAAAGAGAACAGAAGGCTATTAAAACATATGGTAGGTCATTCTAATTGACCTTACAAGCATCCAAAGTGATTTCAGGGCCAAAGCTTAATCGATAAATACAGTTTCTCTCTAGAATAAGTTTATTTCTGTCATTGTCAGGAGGTAATCTGTGTGCATCTAAATTGCTATCAGTGCTTCCAGGTTTAAAAATTTTGATGCACATTGTGCTCTCAAGCTGAAACTTGGGATGTGACATTGCATTGCACACAACCAGAGTTGAGGTCAATAGACAAACAGAGCAAAGCTCATGTGCACGATCAGTGTAAATTGAAACACCAACACGCTTTTTGTATAAACTACTCATGCTTTCACTATGAGAAAAATATGAATCAGACTATTAAAATGAATGTTAATATAAAGAGGGACAAAATATTCAAGATTAACAATAACTGAATGCTGTAGCATAAATCTCTCCAATTCTGAACTCTACAGTATGCAGTACTGACTCATTTAACTTCAGAGGGAGAATCAGACAGAAATGATAGGAATCAAGTCCTATTCAAGTAAAGTAGAAATTATTATATGAAACAGCTTTAAAAATTATTTAAAACTGAGGTTAAACAAATCTGCAGGTTGTAACTGCTGTCACCATAAATCCTGTTTCTGCAGAACAGCTAATGTTTCCATTGAGGAAGCAATATCTGGTTGAAAAGTTAAACCTTGAAAAAAATCAGTGGAGAAGTTAAAGCTACATAATATTTCCATAAATTCTAATTTGTCTGTAAATGCACACTAGTGTGAAGACTTTAAAGGAGTCTTTCTATTCATTCATTTATAATGGGATTATTCTAGTGTACACTATAGAAGGGATTTTCCATGCATCAGCTGCTATTGTATGACTATACATAATTGGGTCTAAGTGCTTACATCAGCTGCCTATTATGTGAAATTAATTTTTGGAACATATGCTGTTGTATTTATACCATTGTTGTTTCATGCTAGATTAATTCTTCAAGGGTTATAATCACATGACACTTATCACTTTAATTATGCCTCTTTAGTTGCAACATATGACAGCTTTTGACTTCTCACCCTCTCCTTCTGCATGTGTGACAGATAAAATTATTAATAAATGCCTGTTTATTATGTAGTTATGCTGTACATGTCCACAGGGTGTAGGTTGGCCTCATGTATTTTACTCACAGTACAGTGTCATCGGAGCCTTTGTGGTTTGCTAATGAGCTAAATCCCACTAACACCACACACACTCTAAACTGCCAAAAGCCCTTTACACATTCAAACATATACAAAGACTCAGCTGGGTCTTTTGTATAAAAGATTAACTCTTTATTCCAATTAAAGATGAGCTGGCCTGGTTTGGTCCAAGCAATTAAGAGCTGGAAGTAATGAACGAAATGATGGGCAAGATGGTTTTACAGCCACATTCATCCTTGTGATAGTAAACAGATTTTTCTGCAGATTTTGAACCGGGTAGGGAGAAAATGTTGGGCTCCTGAGAACTCTTTTCCTCATACTGGTCTCTGTGATGAGATGTGTGACATTCTGGTTTTGTCAAGTCTCATTTCTAGCAAGAAGCTGGTTTTGACTGTAAGCTGGTTAAAAAGGAAATGTTCTGGGATAACAGTTCACTTAAACACTGATATTCTCTGCACCAACACTTCCTACTGAGGTCTGAGTTGCATGCTCCTTTATATATTCAATCAAGGAAAACTTTGGTTAATAATTTCAAAATGTTTTGGCTTTAAATAAAAAGTTTGAAACTGCTGGCTTCAGAAACTGCTGGCCTAGTTTTCTCATGTTATTTTCACTTTTCCTTTCATTTTCTTTCTCTTGTTACTCTGAAACATCTGAAATGAGCTAAGGACCTACTTTCTTGAACTGTTGTCTTGGTTAAAACTGGCTGAGTCATGGTCAAGGGCAGCTGACTACATGCAGTGGAAATGAGCATGCACATAGTGTTGCTCAATATGTGAAGAAACTAAAATTTCTTCTGCAATTATTTTCAGCAGTAACATTATGGCTTATGATGGCAGGCAGTACCTAGCAAAGTAAAATTATTATTTGAGTGCTTTTTAAATGTATGTAGATAAGTGATGTTGCTTTCAAACAGTCCATTTTATCCTGTGCCTGGTGTCACAGGATGCGTCTAAATGCTTGAGTCTGAACTTCATTGCAAGCAACAGGTAGTTGTATGCCATGGATTCCAGGTACAAGTCTATAGTCTAAAATAAACATAGATTTTTCTGATCGATTTAGACAGCCCTGACCTGTATAGGCGGAGGGATTCCCTGGCCCTGCTTGTTTTCAGCTCATCGGGGCCATCAGTCTGGTGTGTCAACCTGCCTTTAAGCTGTGCACCCCGTGGCTTGCTGGCTCTCCCATTCCCTTGTTGGCCCAGTGTTAAGGAAACAGCCAGTTCAGGTCATAAGAGCTGGCACAAAGGAGGAAAATCTTACCAATTGTATTTGTTTATTTTAAAATAAGTAAATATCCAAACAAAGCAATGTTTTAAAAGCTACTTGGCCAAGATATTGTTTCCTGTTAAAGCAACTTTTAAATTGTCATATATATGTATTAATATATAACTACTTGAAAGGACATTGTAGAGAGGCTGGTGCTGGTCTCTTCTCACAGGCAGTTAGTGATAGAACAAGAGGGAATGGCTGCAAGCTGCAGCAGGGTAGGGTTAGGCTGGACATTAGGAAAGAATTCTTCCCAGAAACAGTGGTCAGTCACTGGAATGGGCTGCCCAGGAAGGTGGTTGAGTCACTGTCCCTGAATGTGTTCAAGAGTTGATTAGATGTGGTGTTAAGGGATATGGTGTAGGGGAGAACTTTGTAGAGTAGGGCTGATGGTTGGACTCCATGATCCCAAGAGTCTTTTCCAACCTGAACGATTCTATCATTCTAATACACTTCATACAGACTGGACAAATTACTCCCCTATGCATTGCATACTCTTTTAGAAAGTATAAAAAGTGTTATCAGAAAGTTCTATACAATAATATGTGATTTGGTAAACCTAGGGAAAAAGGTA
Organism: Jacana jacana; assembly: GCA_013400555.1. NCBI lineage: Eukaryota > Metazoa > Chordata > Aves > Charadriiformes > Jacanidae > Jacana > Jacana jacana. Next base: position 12,506 of record VZTM01013272.1, read on the forward strand.
CCTTGTGAATTAAGCATGACTTTCAGTAAGAGGTATCAAATGATAGAGCAGGCTTTATTTGTTCTTTCTCAAAACCTAAAATTATTACTGTTCTAGTTAAATTTTACTTAGTTGGATAAAGGAAAGCAAAACTTGTCCTCATGTGATACCATTTCATGGAATTACCTGATCTGAATGAAAGCAGACGTTCGTCTGTCCTGCTAGCATTTGAAACCGACTCGGCTGTTTTTTTTCCTTACATGTAGCCATAAAGGCAGAAAAATCTTCAACCTGAGCCAGGTCTGCAAAGTTACTTAAATGCTGAAAATGCCAATGAGAAGACAGGGGGCTTTTCAAAACTCTGTCACTAATGGGAATCTCTTAAAATTCCCACTGGGCACAATCTACTATCTTAAATGTCTGAATACCTTTTTTCTTCTTTTTTATATCTGGCCTTCTGTAGGTTACAATCAGTGAAAAAATCCTGTGAAATCTAAGATATCTTAATAAGAACTGGAGATTCATCTCCATTAACTTTTAATGATATTAAAGTTTTTTGAAGCATTTTTTTAGCATTATTGTGTTATTGGAATGCTTGTTTGTCTTATTTTAGAATCACATAATCCAGTAGCTTTCATTGTCACTTTGAATGGGGGCACCAAATAACCTTCCCAATGCATCAGTTAAAGCATATCACTGGCAGCTGGGGGGAGGGCTGGTTTTCTTGTTCTTGCTCTGCTTTTTTTCACATGTTCTGTTTTTTCACCTCCATAACCTTGTCTGATGGGCATCCCTCACATTTACAATGCCTGATGTGCTTCCTGACATCTGTTCAATTTGATTTTCTATAATTTCCATTGATGCCCCTGTTTTCCTGCCATTAAACTAGTATATTGCCCAGCTGTATTCTGGGTCAAGAATGGGCAATCTTTTAAATCTAGTATAAGGTGAAATATGACTGTGGAATAGGAAAGGGAGGAGGGGGAAGACAAGGATTATAAAGCTGACTGAAGGGCTGTCTGTCCTGGAAAGGGAAGGTGTGTGTTTTATCTGGGAGAGTGGAAGAGAGTGAAGGTGCATGTATATTTAAGAAAAGGGTATAATATATTTGCTGGCACTGGAAGGCTGTGCAGTGCCAGTAGCTGAAATTCTGTGTCTGTCGTTGAGATGAATACAAACAGACAATATCAGACTTCCTACCACACAGTGACTAGCCATTGACCTTAACCCTGAAGGAAAGGGGCACTCTCACTAGGGGAATTGCATGCTTACTCAGCCCTAAGCCACATCTGAGCCGAAGCTGCCAATTTTGCCAAATTATGTGTGATGCTTTTGAAATGTGGACTATTGTCCACCAGGGACTAAGCTGAAATGACCGAATTCATTTCACTTAGGTTTTCGATGGCAATAACATTATTTTAAAAAAAAATACCAACTATAAAGCATTTATCATTCTGATTTTATTCAACTTTGTCATTTACTTATGTTTCATGGTAGTTTGTAAAAGGCAGTGAAGTTAATGTCCCATTATTTCAAACCCCCAAGGTTAGATTTTCAGGTTTAAATTGAATTTAAAAACCACATGTATAGTTAATTTGTACATTAACAAAATTTCTATCAATCACAAGAGCCTTGAGCTCTTGCAGATTTTATTCACGTTGTACTGAAATCATTACTAGCTGAAAAAGAGCTTAGAGATACCAAGCTATGTACTCGGAAATGCCTCTGAGCAATAGACAGAAATGCTGCCTTAGGTGAATCTCTTGCTGTTCTGCATAGCAGAGGAATGCTAAGACAAACATAAGGCATAATGTACCTTTAGATTGTTGCTTCCAGTACTGCCAGAGCATCCTCTACCAGTGTTGACCAGCAAGTGTAATAACACTTACAGCTCTGTTGGTAGTGTTAATTATTTTGTTTTTAGAAAAATGTGGAGAGCCTTAAACTGAACAGTTTAAAGGACTTTGTTAAATCAAGTGGTAAATTTTAAAATGGTTACTTCAACAGGAAATACATTATTTTTTTTCTTGGTTGAGAAATTTTCAGAACTGACTCTGCAGTGTCTTCCTGAAGACAATGAAAATCAGTCACAGAGCTTGGTCTTGGAGACAGAATGATAATGTGTTTTGTATTAGTGTTAAAAAAAAAATAATCACGCCTTCTGTTTATTCAGTTTTTAAAGGAAGTAGATAACACCCAGACAACAGAAGTTATTTCAAACTGACCAGCACAGGTGGAGAGTGATGGTACTGAATATGTTCTTCAGGGCCTCAACTGCAAGTCCCCACACATCTGGCTGCTTGCAGAGCCATGCGTTTGTAAATGCCCATAAAGCTGCCTCTCATCTTGACTTGAGCTGCAGAATTAGGGACAGCCTTAAACTCTGTCTTGCTTCAGCACTCTCTAAACCTGTTTGAGGCCACACAAGCTCTGAGAAATCAATTATTTGATAGCCTATTCCTCTGTGGTCAATTGTTTTCAGCACAAAACTAACTTGTGATGGAGCTGAGGATGAACAGATGTAGACACAGCCAGCCCAAAGGTGTTCCTTTTGGACAAAGAATGGAATATGGCAGCTACCCTGGAATAACCAAGGGATCCAAGATA